>JABYPW010000581.1:0-23511 GCA_016880775.1 Phymatotrichopsis omnivora | reverse complement strand
ATTTTATCTTTATAACCCTGAAGGGGTCATCTAAAAACCTCCATATTCAGCTATATAAAGCTATGATAGAGGTAAAAAGACAGCTGACTTAAGGTTGGTAGTACAGTCTACAGTCAAGATAAAGTACATAGTTTATTCCTAAATCCTACTTGCTTATATATAATAAACTAAAGAAGAAATATAGTAGGAAGTTGGGAGCAGTAAGGGGCAACATAAAATCCAGAAAAGAAATGTGACTGGCAGAAAACCTAGCAATCCAGCATACAATACTAGTAAAAAAACTTAAGCGAGGAATAAAAGAAAAGAAAAGGGAACCTCTTTCCCATGTCTAGTAATGTGAACCTTATAACAACTAGAAGGAATTGAGGTACACACTATGAACAATAACTAAAGAAAAAGGAAAGAAAGAGGATAGTGGAGAAAACACAAGCTAAAGTCATATAACTCTTACAATAAGGAAATAACAAAAGCAAAGAAAGAGATGAAACACCAAGGGGCCCTAAGTCTCCATTCCCTCTTCTGTTACAGTATGTAGGTTCTCTACTTATTTGTTTTTTTTAGCTAGCACTTTCAAATATTTAAGGTAGAGTGGATCATTGGTAGAGTGAGTAGTATTGCAATTATCACATATAAGTACTGTATGATCGCATTGTCATCCTTTGTGCTTATACTCTGTATTGCTACAGTAGTGTTCAAAGATAGCATGGGGTCTAGCACATAGGTAGCAGCAGGGTGAAAAGGTACACTTCAGTTGATGATGACTGAAGCAATAACATTATGAGCACTTAGTGGCCTTTAAGAAGCTGATGTAGGGATTAGTCTAACAATTGTTGTTGAGGATAGTCAGGCCTTAGGAGATAAAGTAGTGGTTATTATTTACCACTACTATGATAACAATTTAAGAAGCAGGCTTATTAATTAGCTTATCCTTTAAAGCTAGCCAGCAGCAGTTTTGTACAAGGATAACACTTAATTGAATATCTCAATCTCCTTGCAGATTATGGACATATGTTTAAACTCCAAGGTACTGAGGATTAGGGTTATCACATTGTGCACAATATACTTATTATACTATAAGTTCCAGTGGATGCTGGTGGTGGTGGGGAAGAACTTGTAGACTACTTCATCAATTGTTAGCTTATAGGCAAGGACTTGTTGGGCTATTGTATTCTCCATAATATAAAGGAAGACATAACTAGCTAAGACCTTCTAGATAAAGCAGATGTGGTACATGGATGGTGCTTTTTTGTCAACCAGTGCAGAGATAATAGCATCTCAGACAGTGATAGGGTTGAACTTGGGGACTTCTCCCTCGAGATTGATAATGATCTCTTGCTCTCAATTTGTAAGATATTCCACGTAGGAGGGGTTGTAGCAGTTAGTTATAGTATAGCTGAGGCTTTGCCTTTGCTTTTCTTTACTATATAGGCGTAGGTGGAGTTAATAGCAGGGGGTGCCACAGGTAGTACTATAGGAGAAGTAGGGGAAGTGAGGGAGGAAGGAATTTTTTTCACCACTTTAGTAGTTTTGATAGTTTCTGACCATAGCTTTTTGATAGAATCTGAGAGTGTGAGGTTAATTTTAGTGGCGCATACTAAGGCTAGGGCTATAGTAGTAGTATTGGGTATTATGATGGCCTTAAGTTTATTGAAGTGGGCTTCGAAGGACCCTTAGCCAGCAGCCAGGGTAGTGACTACTTCCTGAATCTTATTCACAGATATGAGGAGGGATAGTATGGTGATAGTGTATTAGTCAAGATGTTTAGTCTACACATACATGCTAAGTAGCAGGCTAAATGCCAATGATCTTATATCTATATATCCTGTAATGTTTTTGAGGAGAGGGGAGTCTATGTAGGACTATAAGAGATTGAATAGTGAGGCATCTTTGCTTAGTACCTCATGTGGTGTAGGATCTGGTGATAAAGAGGGGGTAGTTCTATTTATTAAGAAGGTTATAATGGCATTATCATAATGTTAATTGATGCAATAATACTCATAGCTGAGAATATATAATGTAGGGGGTAGGTTGAAGGATCAAAGAAGCCTGGTCAGTTGCAGTGGGGATGATATAGAGGATATGCTTCTTCCATATAGGATTTTGGTTGATACCCTTAACCTTCTAAGAGTTACCTATAGCTTTAGTCATGACAGGTCAGTATATAAGGATAGCAGGAGTGGTAATAGTCTCCATTGTAATGAGAATAATTATGGTAGGGTTATTATTGTAACATCTGTAGATGTGCAAGATGGAGGGGGCTTTGGCCTTGTCCAGCACCAAGTTTATATAGTCATAGATTTGGATATATATACCTTCACAGAAGGATGAGAGTTCATAGATATCAACAATAATTTTGTGGTAATGCCTTATAGGGTGGTATGGGAGAGAGAGAGGAGTAGTTAGGAGGAGATCCTTGGAAGAAAGGAAGAAATCTTATTTTCCCTTATTACTAAGTTTTTATATCTTTCCCTTCCTCTAGTAGGGTGTTTATAATCAATCAAAAGTAAAGACATAACTGAAGGAAAAAAGATGACCCCATCTGTCAAAAATGAAATCCTCCTGCCTTTCCTATACCAACATAGAAGTATTTAAGTATTACAAAGGAAAAAGGAGAAAAGAAAAAGGAAAAGGATAAAAAAAGAATAAATAATGGAACAATTCATCAGTCTATCTCCCTCTCAGCTGCTGTTCTATCCACCTGTTTAGACTAGTACTATCAGGGGGGTAGGCGTTCATTTTCATTTTTCTAGTAGTTTTCCTAATCTACATTCAACTAGTTTTTTCTAGAGTCCTACGTCCATGTACAGAAGGTATTCAAGATCCTTTCATGTGAATAGGTTTTACAGCTCTTTAGTGTTAGGGCAGTACATCAGGTAGTCTTTGACTATTTGTAATTCACTGCATATGTAAAAGTTACTTTCTCAATTGAAACATAGGAGGTTATGGATGCAGTAATATCCTATTCAGAGCTGGAAAGCTCTTGCTACTCAGTATATGTTGATCATAGAGTACTGGTCGACATTATTTTCGATTTTGTGCCCTATACAGTGTTTAAATTCTTTTAACAATCAGTCCTTAATTTCTCACTAGATAGTGGACCTAGTTATTGTTTATTTAGTGTCTACACTTTTAGGCTATTTAGGTTCCTTTTATATAGACTGTGCTTTAGTGAGCTTGTCTACCTTTTCAATAGCTTCAATACATTATTGTCCTAAGCCCTATTCTACTTGTGCTATAATCACATGCTTTCTTATCTTCTAGTTGATGCTGAAGATTTCTTAGGCTACTTGGTAATTAGGGGGAGGGAGTAGGCTGGCTACTGTGGTAATGGCTACTTAGGAATTAGAGAAGATGATTATTTTAGTGATTGTCTATCTATTCTTAGTCTACTTGTTTACTTGTTGGAAGGCATTTCAAATCCCTCCTAGTTCTCCATCGAAGACTTGTGTTTTAGAGCTAAGTAGTTTCCCTAATTTTCCTACTTCTCTCCTATTATTGTACCAGACTACTGTGAAGCCTACCTGGTAGTTGTCACTGAGTCTGGAGGTATTAGAGAAGACTACCAGTATTGATAGACCAGTCCTAGATTTCTCTTTCTTTCTTCTTAGGGTGAGGATGATCTAGTGGTATAGCTATCCTAGTGTCATTATAAGGTAATGTATAATATGGTAGGTTCAAATCGCACTCACTTCTTTCTATACCATGAATTTCTGCTTGGTCCTCAGTTTTATAGCATAAACAAGTTTTTTGTGACTATGTAAGGTTACCTAATTACTGGTTCAGTCCTTGTAAGCGAATGTGACTGATGACCTTAAAAGGTATATGAAGGGTTACCCTAACAGTGCTTAGCGAGATTGCTCCTATATATATAGCTATGTCTTTGTAATTAAGTTTGTATACATACCCTGCCCATATAATAGTAAACTAAGGGAGAAGCATATCCCTTTTTTTCTTCTTCATCTTACTTCCCAACCTTCAAACATAGCTTATACTGAAAATTCTTGCCACAAACTTTTCTATCTCTACCCTTTAAGTGATGTCTCATCGCAAAACCCCTACCCTCCACTGACCTGCAGCTGCCCCTTTTACCTCTACCCCTATTTTCCCTGAAAATGCCCCCTACCCCTCCCCTGAAACTATTTAAAGGGTTGAAGCCTGTAGATAGATCTAAGTTAACCTTGCAACATCTGAGTTCTATTGCTTACTTGGATATAACACCTCTTTTAATGGTACCTACATATGATTTAATGTCCAAGGTGTATAGGCCATTAAACCCTAAACATGTCTGGACTCATCACATTCTTCATAAGAGATCTTCCCACTATCTAACAGTTGCTGGATTCTATCCAGTCAACTCTTACCACCATTGCCAACACCTAGATAGACCTCGCTAACCAAGTTGGTACTATGGAGTCATGACTGCATATACCTGTAACTGAAACCCCAGCACCTATAGCTGAGCTACTGCCCACTGTACCTGAAGTCCTTGAGTCCCTTGAGGATATATAAAAATAACAAAAAGTAATAGTGAAAGACCTCAGGAAACTTTGCTCTATTGCTACTACCTCTACTACCCTCCCTACCCTACAACCAGCCTAGGATGCCCATACCTATGCCCAAGTCATTTCAAAAAATTAGAAGAAGAAACGTGGTCCAGTCACCTAGAAGGACCTTCTCCTAACCACCCCTCTTCCCCCCCTACACTATCCTACCAGCTACAACTAAGAAATTATAGTGGATATTAAGGAACTATTAGCCTTCAGGGAGTATGCCCACATCTAGATCCATGATCATGTCAACTTAACCCTAGACAAAGCTATAGCCCTCTCCTTCTTCTACATCTAGAGATACTATAATAACAGCCCCACAATGCTCATTCTCCCTACCATGGATACTGTTACTACTGATACTATCCTTAGCTACCAATCTGCTATCACTAAAGCAGTTGGCAAGTTTTGCAAATTCAAAGGCATCAACTGTAACCACAAATAGAAGTATATTATCTATCATATTACTACTACCACTAACCTCAACACTGTAGGACAGATGACAAGACTGTGTCAAGAGATTGAATGCTATAACTCTGGTGTTACTCTTGCTATAACCCTACACTAGCTGACATTTAGTGCTAAAATTAATAAACAGAATCACAGCTTATGCATAATAATAGTTATTGACAATAACAATGAGGCTCATATCCTTAAGGGCCTTATGATCCTTAACAAAATATGTCGCACTATCAAGAACATTCCCTTTAGCGCTGATACCCAATGCTCCCACTATTAGAAGTTTGGACACCTGGTCCAGAACTGTCAATCCCCTCCATACTGCTGACTTTGTACTAGCCCCTACACTATTTCTGAACATACCTACAGGGTAGTTAACTGCAAACAACTAAAAGGTTTTACCTGCAAGAACACTGTTCTCTAATATGTAAACTATACTAGCCTCTACAAAGCAAACGATCTGATCTATATGATAATTATCTAGGCTAAACTAGCTGAGTCAAATAGCAAGGACAAGTCTACTATTATAGGAGTTTAGTTTCTTCTTTCTACTTTATTTTTTATTTTTCTACAATAGAAAACTCAGTCTTTTTACTTCAGTAAAGTATGGAGAAGTTTTGTGCATTTCTCTTCCTTTCTCCTTCTTTTATTTCTACTTAGTCATGTAATCTATATAGGGGGTTTTTTCTTTGATTGTTTTAAGGTTCACCTGGCGATTGTTTTTCCCCATCTAGCTTTTGTATATAGTTGCCTATATTTTTCCTTTTTGGTATAAGTAGGCAGAGGATCTCTTTTAGTTTTACTTATGGGGAGGGCTATAGTTATGTCTCTGTACTTAGTTCTATATAAATACCCTACCATAGTACCTTAGGTAGTTGTTAGGGAAATCAAAATACACTTTCTTTCTTCTTTTACTACCACCTGTACTTCCCTCCCTGCCCTACAACAAACCCAGGATGCTCAAACCTGGGCCCAAGTCCTTTTAAGAAAGTAGAAGAAGAAAGGTAGTCTAGTTACCTAGAAGGACCTTCTCCTAACTACCCCTCTGACGTATATATTATACCACCTACTGTAACTGAGAAATTATTATCGATATCAAGGAACTATCAGCCTTTAGTAAAGATGCCTGCATTTATATCTGTGACCGTGTTAACTTAGCCCCAGATAAAGCCTCAGCCCCCTCCTTATTATTCATCTAGAGATGCTACAACAATAACCCCACCATACACATTCTCATTACTATAGAGACCATTACTGCTGCAGCCTTCCTTGCATACTAATCTACCATCACCAATGTAGTTAGTGAGTTTTACATAGTCAAAGGCATCAACTGCAACTACATATAGAAGAAGTATATCATCCATGTTATTCCCACTGCCACTAACCTTAACACTATATGATAGATAATATGACTCTATTAAGAGATTGAATGTTACAACTCTAGTGTTACTCTTGCCATGACCCTGTGCTGGCTAACATCTATTGCCAAAATCAACAAACAGAATCATGGCTTACTCATATTTACCATCATTAATGATAACAATAAGGCTCGCATCTTGAAGGGCCTTACAATCCTTAACAAAACCTGTCGCACCATCAAGTACATTCCCTTTAGCGGTGATACTTAATACTCCTGCTGCTTGAAGTTTAGACACCTGGTCTAGAACTGCCAATCCCCTCTATACTGCTAACTTTGTACTAGCCCTTACACTATCTCTGAATATACCTGTAGGGTAGCTAACTGCAAACAACTGAAAGGTTTTGGCTATGAGAACACTGTTCTACAATGTACAAACTAAGCTAGCCCCTACAAAGTGAATAGTCTCATCTGTATATTAATGATCTAAGCCAAACTAGCGTAGTCAAATAGGAAGGATATGTCTACCACTATGGGAGGAGTTTAGTTTCTCCTTTCTACTTTATTTTTCATTTTTCTACAATGGATCTTATATCTTTTTGCTTCAGTAAAGTGTGGAGGGGTTTAGCACATTTCTATTTCTCTCTTTTCTTTTATTTCTACTTGGTTATGTAGTATACATAGGGGGTTTTTCTTTCATTGCTTTAAGTTTGCCCAGCAATTATTTTTCCCTAGTTAGCTTTTGTATGTAGTTGTCTGCATTTTTCTTTTTTAGCACAAGTTAGCAGAGGATTTCTTTTAGTTTTGCTTAGGGGGAAGGACTACAGTTATGTCTCTGTACTTAGTTGTATGTAAACACCCTACCATAGTGCCTTATGTAGTTGTTAGGGAAATCAAAATATGCTTTCTTTCTTCTTAGCATAAGTTGTCTTAAAAAAATAAAAGAAGAAGAGTAGCCAGGTCATGCAAAAGGACCTCCTCCTAACTAACCCCCTTCCCCTCTCACACTACCCCTCCTACTATAACCAAGAAATTATTGTTGATATCAAACAACTGTCAGCCTTCAGTGAGGATGCTCATATCTAAATCCATAATCATGTTAATTTAGCCCTAGACTAAACTAAACCTCTATCTTTCTTATGCATCTAACAGGGTTATAACAATAACCCCATTATACTCATTCTCACTACCATAGAGACCATTACTATAACTGCTGTCCTTGCCTACAGACCTGTCATTACCAAAGCAGTTGGTAAGTTTAGCGAAGTCAAGGGTATTATTTACAACTATACATGGAAGAAGTATATCATCTATACCATTCCCACTACCACAGACCTTAACACCATAGGACAGATATCACATCTCTGCTAGGAGATAGAGTGCTACAACTCTGGTGTTACACTTGCAATGACCCTATTCTGGCTGTTGTCTAGCACAAAAATTAACAAACAGAATCACAGTTCACTTGTGATCACTATTATCGACAACAAGAATTAGGGCTGCATTGTTAAGGTCTCTCTATTCTCAACAAGACCCATCACATAGCGAAGTACATCCCCTTTAGTACCAATATCCAATGCTCCTACTACTCAAAATTTGGACACCCTGTCTAAAACTGTTAGTCCCTCCTATGCTGCTACCTCTGTATAGGCCTCTATACAATCTATGAGTATACTTGTGGAATAGCCACCTGCAAACAACATAAGGGCTTTGCTTGTAAGAATACTATACTCTAATATGCAAATGCTGAATGACCCTACAAAGTGAATGATCCTATCTACAGGACCCTGATCTATGCTAAACTGGCCAAGTCTAATAGGAATAATAAGTCTACTACCATGGGAGGAGTTTAGTTTCCTCCTACTACTCTATTTTTGCTTCTTGCTATCTTAGAACCTGTTTCTTTTCACTTTGGTAAAGTGTAGAGGAGTTTAGCACATTTCTCTTCCTCTCTGCTCTTTTATTTTTTTGCTCGG
Organism: Phymatotrichopsis omnivora; assembly: GCA_016880775.1. Taxonomy (NCBI): domain Eukaryota; kingdom Fungi; phylum Ascomycota; class Pezizomycetes; order Pezizales; family Rhizinaceae; genus Phymatotrichopsis; species Phymatotrichopsis omnivora. The sequence goes on along the minus strand of JABYPW010000581.1, from coordinate 15,172 downwards.
TTATGTAGCCTATATAGGGGGTTTTTCTTTTGCTGTTTAAGGTTCACTTAGTGATTGTTTTTCCCTGGTCAGCTTTTCTACATAGTTGTCTATATTTCCTTTTTTTTAGCAGAAGTTGGTGGAGGATTTCTTTTGGTTTCACTTAGGGGGAAGGGCTATGGTTATGTCTCTATACTTAGTTGTAAGTAAATGCCCTACCATAGTGCTTGAGGTAGTTTTTAGGGAAATCAAAATACACTTTCTTTCTTCTTGCCCCACTGGAGGATGGGAAAGATATAAAACTATTAGTATAGGGAAAATTATATCACTTTCTTTCTTCTTTTTCAAAATGAACCTTGAAATGAGATACAAAGTAATAATGACTAGAATAGAGTATGTCTTAGGATACCAATACATTGGAGAAAATGAGAGGGTAGATAACTTTACCAAAAAACATTTAGAATGAAAAGAACATGAGAAGGGCTAAAGCATAGACATAAAATAGTTAATAACCATGTCCACCATCTAGAGGGAAATAAAACATCAGTTATGGAAAAAATTTGAGGAATATGTAGGAAGAAAAATTAAAAAGAAGCTAGACTGGTACTCCATAATAAATAAGTACTATGTAGCAAGAGCATATCAGTTTTAGATGGGATACTGCTACATCCTAAACTTCCTCTACTTCAACTAAGAAAGTAACCTCTGCTTATGTAGTGAAACCCAGTTAACAGAACACTATCTGATTTATTGCCCTACCACTAAAAACCTATATGAACTCTATCTAGAAAAGAACCTCAAATATATGCTGTATAAAGACATTAGACTTTGGAAAAAGGTAGTAGAGAAAGGAGTAGGAAAACCCCTATATAGGCAAAAATAACCCCCCCTGATAGTGCTAGTCTAGGATAGAAAGACAAGTAGGATAGGAAGTTGGGAAATGGGTAAATGATCTCTTATGTTATTTTCTTTAATTTTTCCTTCATATGGGAAAGGCTTCTTTATATGGTGCAAGTAGGTTGAGGATCATATTTTATTACTTACAGAGGAATAGCTGTTATCTTCTCTCTTTCAGATATGTTATTACTCTGAATTAAGTATGAATACCCCACTAGAGGATAGGAAAGATGTAATACTATTAGTAAAGGGAAAACAATATCACTTTCTTTCTTCTTTATCCTACTCCTAACTTTTCATCAACACCAAAAACTTCCATCTTGAAGAGGTAGCCCCTCATCAAAGCTTTTAGTTATCAAACCCAAAATCAGACCAGTGAAGCCAAAGTCTTATTCAATTACCTCCTGCACCTTGGATAGAGGTTAGTGCACTGTACATAGGAAGTGCTGAAAATTAAGTGAGGTCCTATAGTTGTAACATAACCATATCCTAACCTAATAACCCCATCATTATCTTAAGCACTAAGAACACCCAAGACCTATACACCCCATTCTAGTCTCAACCCTCTTAGTACCACACTTTATAGTCACCTCTAGCCCTGAGTTGACTGACCGAAGATTCTTCCACCAAATAGACCCAGCTCACCTAGGAGACTAGAACAATTACTACAGAATAACCAAACAATAGGTTAAGGAAATCAACATGGCAGAATAAAATCCCCTCTCACTTAGAGGATCTTAAACAACCTAGACCTAAACTGAGACTACCCTGACCAGCTTAATGGGGTACACAACCATTATCCAGTAAGTGCATTAAGCCTAGAGTACTATAGAAGTAGTACTTGCTATATCCACCTACCAACAAACCCTCCCAGAACACCAAAGCATTGCCAAGGCTATAGAAATCCTCCTAATCTATTACACAATCTATTACACAAGCTAGGTAAGTAACTAGGAACTAAACAGCACCCTGCCTAGTGCTTAAAAACCAAGAAACTTCCTTAAAATGTTCACTAGGAACACCAGCAACATGTTCAGCACTACAGTCCCCTCATCAATAAGGCTCCCAATAAGATTGAGGTCTACCTAAGTCTCAAACCAGTCTATACATGCAAGATATAATGACTTTGATTACTCCACCACAGAATCGAATAAAACAATAAGGCCAAGGGAAGAAAAAGGAAAAAGACCTATGCTGGAAGTAGAATGCCAAAGAGAAACATACTCCCCAATTCTATAAATAGCTAGATATAAACTGGCAAACATGATAAGTGATAAGTAGGGAAAAATTGACTAAACTATAATTGACAAAACTTTTGACAAAACTCACAAAGCAATGACATCTATACCATCCTGTTTACCCCCCTAGGGCACATCTGGAGGAAGCTTGATACCATGTAAAATAACCAGTATAAAGTGCAACAGATAGTCAATAAGCTCAATAACAGGCTTAAAACCCAGGAAAGTGAGCTAAGATACCTCAGAGTGATAGTTAACACCATCAAAGACCAAAGAAACTAAACTACCTAGAAACTAAATAGTAGAATTGCACCAGTACTACCCCTAGACCCCTAGTATAGAAGAACAAACAACACTACAGGATCCTACATTGAAATTCAAAAATCTACTGTAACCTAAAATTCCACACAATAAACTTTCCTGAACTTGGTGCCAACCCCACCTAACCTTACCATAACAAAATAAGAGTGTACCTCCCCTCCTACTGATCATAGACTTAGAACCAAGTAACAAACAACAAAAAACATAGGTGCGAAGAGCAAGTTAGGTAACTAGAAGTGCACTTAAACAAAAAAGGACTACCCTAACAACTAAGCCAAAGATGTTCCCTACTAGTAGAAGAGAGCTTCACTTACCCACTATCAACCTAGTACATCCTACAGTCACAAAGGCAGACCCAGACAAACTAAGGATAGCTTATATCAAGACCATGGCAGATAAAGGAGTCCTAGTAGGACTAAGGGCCATAATAGTCAGAGTCAACCACAAGTCAATAGTTATCATCACAATGCCCCCTACCATCTCTGTATTAAACCTCACCCCCTACATAGATGAAATAAACTTTATTACCAGGAAAACAACAAACCCTGAAGTTGAAAGAGAAGGATTAAGAGTAGCAGTAACTAATAAGGAGCTGATTCTACACTCAGTCCTAATGACCCTACTATGAGAAATCCCAGTGTACAACCTATACCAGGAACTCTTAGATATAACTAACATTGAAATCTCTATAGCATGGTACCTAAAGAGCAAGGAAGAAAGAGAGAAAAACCTATCTGGTGGAGTATATGCTAGAGTAGCATTAAGGATTATAGAAAACCAGGTCCCAAAGCTAGGAAACTAAGTCATCATCTTCAACAAAGTCTACAAAGTCACAAGATCATGGTGAATGAACCTAACCACCTAATACTATAAGTGCATAAAATTGTAAAGGATAACTCCTTTAGCAATATAACTGATTCTCAGTCTGTATTGGGTTTTAGGGGTAAATCAGGATGGAAGAAGATACACAACTCTGTTAGAGGGCTTAAGAGGTGTGCATAGAGTGTGGCAACGATGTGCTAAAGATTTATAGGAATAACTCTTTTTTCCTAGGGTATATAGTTAAGATACTACATGAAGAAGAAAGAGAAGAAACACAGGACTGTGTGGAGGGGGGGGGTGAGAAATTCATTTTTATTTTATCTTTACAACCCTGCTAGGGGTCGTCTAAAAGAACCTCCACTTGCAGCTATGGAAAGCTATGACACAAGGTAAAATGACAGCTGATATAACATCGGTAGCGCAGTCTACGGTTCAGATAAAATACAGGCTTATTCCCGAATCCTCCTCACTTACATGCAATAAACTAAAGAAGAGATAGGGCAAAAAGGAGAGAGGGGCAGGTGAAAGTAAAACTCAAAAGGAAAACACAACCGGCACCAAAGCGACCACCTAGTACGTCAAGACAGCAGAAAAACTTTAAGCGAAAGGAAAAAGAAAAGCCCAGGGAACCCCTTTCCTATCTCCAGTGAGGCGAACCTTACAACAGCTAGGAGGGATTAGGGTAGAAGTGAGAAACACTAACCAAAGAAAAAAGGGAAGAGAAAAGACAAAGGAGTAAACACGACCCAGACTCACAGTACATTTACACAAAGGAAACAACAAAAGCAGTAGATAGACTATATATCGAGGGGCCCTAAGTCTCCATTCCCTCTTCCATCACAGCATGCAGGTTCTCTACTCTTTTGTTATTATTGGCCAAGGCTTGCAAATAAACTGGGCAGAGGGGGTCGTTAGCGGGGTAGGCGGTATCGCAATTTGCGCACTTAAGCACAGTGTGATCGCATTGTCGTCCACAGCATTTGCACTCTGTGTTGCCACAGAAGTGTTTGAAGATAGCGTGGGGTCTAACGCAGATGTGGCAGCGGGGGGAGAAAGTGCACTTCAGCTGGTAATGACTGAGGCGACAACAGCGGGAGCATTGAGTGGCCTTCAAGAAGGCAATGTATGGGTTAGTCCGACGATTCTTGTTAAGGATGGTCAGGCCTTAGGAAATGCGGTAATGATTATTGTTCACCACCACAGTGATGACAATGGAGGAGGCGGGTATACTGATGAGATTATCCTTCGAAGTAATCCAGCGGGGAGTTTGGGCGTGGACAACTCCGTGGTTATATGTCTCGATCTCATTTCGGATAAGCGACATGTGTTCGATCTCGGAGGTGTTCAGGATGGGGGTTGGCACATTGTGCACGATGTACTTCTTATGCAAGAAGTTACGGCAGAGGCCAGTAGTGGTGGGGAAGAACTTGCGAACAGCCTCTTCGATGGTCAGTTTTCAGGCAAGGACTTGCTAGGTGGTTGTATTCTCCATGATGGAGAGAAAGATGTTGTTGGCTCTAGCTTTTCAGACAGAGCGTATTCGGTAGGCAGAAGGGGCTTTCTTGGCAACTAGCACGGCGTTGACCATATCCCGAACAGTGATTAGGTTAAACTCAGGGATTCCTCCTTGGAGATTGACGATGATTTCTCTCTCCCTCTTGGTAGGGTACTTCAGGGTGGGAGGAGTAGTAGGAGTCAGGGTTGGTGTAGCTGGGGCTTTGCCTTTGTTTTTCTTTACTACCTGGGCCCAGGTGGTGTCAGTGGTAGGGGGCGCCACTTGTAGCGCAGTAGGGGCAGGGAAGGTGAGGGAAGAAGAGATTTTCTTCACCGCTTTTGCAGTCTTAGATGTTTCTGACCATAGCTTCTTGATGGAATCAGAGAGTGCAAGGTCGACTTCTGTAGGGCCTGCCTTAGCCGAGGCTATAGCAGTATTGTTGCAGGTGGTGATGGCTTCTAGTTCGTCGAAGTGAGCTTCGAGGGACTGTTAGCCAGCGGCAATGGCAGTGACCGCTTCCTGGATTTTGTTGACTGTGGCCAGGAGAGAGGGTAGAGTCTGGGTGTAGAACTGGAGGTCTTTGTATCTGATATACAAGTCGCCTGTAAGAGGGGCAGTATGCATCGAAATTACATCTTCCATTCCAGGTTCTTCACACAATGCTTAGGAAATACCTGAATCTTCGAATGAGACGTACATTGTTTTTATGGCGGCAGCTTCGTCCCTTGCCTCTTGAGGGGGGGAATTGAGGAGGTGGGGTTGGGGTTGTTTAGAACTTCGCAACATGGTCACGATGTTTGTCGACGCGAGGAAATACCAATAGCTTGAGAACTAATAATGTAGGGGGTAGTTTGAAGGTGCGAAGGAGCCTACAGGACTGTGTGGATTTCCTTCTCTTTATATACCAATCACCAAGAGCACTGCCTCCCTTCTAGAGCAGTCTCTTTCAAAACCAGTTTTGTCCACATAACCTTTTCCCATATGTCATTCAATCTAAACACTGTTCTCATGACATCTACAAGGTAGACACCTAAATATGAGTGACCATACATAACCATGTGATATTTCATGTAAGGCAGAATTCCAAAAACATCACTAATAATAGGAAATATAAGGAGAATATCACAAGTAGGAAAGTATATAACCATGGTTTATTATAAAAATTTGGCTACATGATTACAACCTGTAAAGAACTAACTAGAAACTGTAACATCTGTGGTAACATATATAAAGATCTCCCTAGACACACACTAGAGATTACAAGTGCCCAGTTTGCAATTTTAATGGAGCCTGTATGCACTACAAAGAGTGCTACATCAACTACAAACAAGAGCACTAGGCAACATATGAAGACTACCTAAAATATCTAGTAGTGAATAACCTATATGGCAGAGATCTCATAGAAAGAAGAAAGGCCAAGATAGAATATGTCAGTAATGGAATCTAAATAGAAGAAGAATTATAAGATGGGAAAAGGAGAATGAAAAATTCAGTAGGGATTAGACCTAGATCTGATCTTTAAAATCTTACAGTACAACTATCAAAACTTGAACACCAACCTTTAAATGCTCTTTGAAATGGTAATCGAAAATAAACCCAACATCATAGTCATACAAGAACTACTAACCTTCAGTAACATCCTCCTGGGACATCCTAGCTTCTATAAACTATACATAAGCTACTAAGGGAAGTTGAGAGTAGCGACATATATAGCCATGACATCTGAAATCAAGCCATACACCCTCAGAAATGAAGAAGGAACAACAAAGATCATGAGAATGTTCCTAAACAAGAAAGAATACCTAGACATCATGAATGTCTACTACTATCCGAGCACAAAAAAGGAAGATCAGCAATGGAGTAACTGCTTTAACCCCAACAACTTAGTACTAGAAGACTTCAACCTCCACCACCCTTAGTAGGGATAAACCTCAGAAGCAGAAACTACAAGAGCAGATCCACTAGTAGAAGTAGCATAGGACCAAGGATACTACCTACTAAAGTAACCAGAAACCCTAACAAGGTACAGATATGGAAACCAAAAGGACATAGTCATAGACTTCGCCTTCCTCTCCCCTGATTCAATAAAGTAGAGTACAGACTAGCGAATTGCACTAGATAGAGTACAAACAATGACCAACCATGAAGTAATATCAATAACACTCTCTAAACTGGGAAAAAATAGTAAAAAACTAATGATACTAGACTACAAAAAGTTGAACTGGGAATAGGTTGCAGATAACCTAAAAGACTGGAGGTTAACCCCCTTCAACCTAATAGACATAGATAGATGGATGGAGCAAAACAAAAATAATCTTATAGATAAAATAAAAGAAAACAAGCCCTTCTAACTAAGACAATCACTAGTAGGAGCAAGGAATGGAGGAATAAAGACCCCTAAAAGAAAAAGAAGGAATTATAAGGAGTAAGGTACAAAGCAAGGAAAAATCTAGAGAGCTAGAGAGTAAAAGAAAGATATAAGGAAGAAAAGAAAGGCTTTAGTAAAGTAGTAGTAGAGGCCAAAGAAGTACACTGGAAGAAATTCCTGGAAGAAATCCACTACAAAGACCTCTGGAAAGCACTCAAGTATATGAGACTGGCAAGAGACTACCTCCTCGCCTGAATAAATAATGCAAAGAGGCCAGAGAAAAGGGCCTAGGCCCTGATACAGTACTACTTCCTGATAACACTAGGTAAACAGGATAAGCTGATCCTATAGGAAAAGAAAACTAATATGGAAATTTTAAGGAAGAAGTGGAGTATACATTGCAATAAACCTCCCACCTAATGGCACTAGGCCTAGACTAGATACAGTACATGCTATAGAAAAATCTACACTTTATCACCCCCAAAGTTCTCCCTAGGATCCTAACACTACTACTATAATATGGAGTATACCCCTAAACATTCAAAAAGACACTAGGAATAGTAATACTAAAACCCAAGAAGTTAAACTATGCCTTCTGGAATACATATAGTTGCCTCTTCCTGATTGACATATTAGGAAAAATACAGGAAAAAATCATGGTAGTCAGGCTATTGTAAGTAGCTATAGACATTGAAATAATAAACCTAAACTAGTATAGAGCACTACTAGGAAGGTCAACAATAGATGCAGTGAATACAGTAAAACACGAGACCAGAATCGAGCTCAACCAGGGAAAAAAGGTGTCCCTCCATTTTATAGACATTGAAAAAGGCTTCAACAGAGTAGACTATAACATTCTTATCTAGACCCTATGAGAACACAGCATTCTAGAATACCTGGTAGAATAGACTAAATCATTCCTAGGTAGTAGAGAGCTTGCTTTCATGGACAAATAGGCAAGGATAAATTTCTATAGAATACACACAGGTGTACCATAAGGCTCCCCTATCTTCCCCCTCTTTTTCAATATTTATGTGGAATACTTATCAAGAGACAGCTAGGTGGGGATAAAACTCTTCATTTATGTATATAACCTGTGTATTCTAGTTTCAGGAAATAGCTACAAAGAAAACAAAAGGAAATTGAAAGAGTTCTACAAGATCAAACTGCAAGAAAGGCTAAGAGCAAGAAAACTATCACTATTAGGGGGCAAAATCCAAATGTAGTACCACCATCTATGAAACAAAGAGGGGCCAGCGGTCACTGTCCTAGGAGAAAATGTTCAGCACTCAAAATAGCTATAATACCTAGGAGTTATCATGGACAAAGAGGACTCCTACCTCTAGCATATATAGCATAAAGCATGAGTAGCAAGAGATGCCCTAACCCAAATCCAAAGACTGTTGATAGGAGTCAAAGGACTGAACCCCTACATAGCCCTCAAACTGGTAAAGGTAGTGGTAATACCATCGATTATGTATGGCATATAGACCTTCTATATATACAAAATCGTCTAAAGAGCAACTGATACCATGTATAGGATCATAGCTGTAGGAGTAAATTAGGTATATGGTTTATATATGTCAACAGAAAATAAAAAGAGCATGATCCAAGCAAAAATTTAGCTAGCAATGAACTAAATCTAGAGCTACTAAACTAATTATAGAGCAAGGATACTCACCATTGGTCCTGCCTACCTCAACTACCAAAGGCTACCTAATATGCTAGGAAGAAACCAAGATAGATAGAAACTAACCAGAACCCTATCATGGAGGCTGTAGAGTACCTCTTAGTCTATAACAAGATAACTCCAAATCGATGCTGTGGTAGCAACTATAAGGGAAAGCATAAGAGGAGAGATCCTTATAAAGTATACCCTCCTCTTCCTAACAAGGCCATGACCTATCTTGGTAGAAGGGGGGCTAGAAACAACAGAGTTTACTGCAAAAGATAAATCCCTTATAATGTGGCCAAGAATCTTCCCCCTAAGTACACTAGTAATCTTCACAGACACATCAAAAGTTAATGACCAAAGTAAGGTTAGCACAGTAACAGTACTCTACTATGATCGAAGAGAAGTAGGAAAGGTTGCTAAGTCGTTAGAATCAAAGGTATAGGACTTCAATAGAGAAATAGAGGTAATATAGACAGCCTTCTAACAAGTATATGAATGAAACAGAAATTGCAGGAGAATTGATATAGTGCTCATCTTTTCTAACTCCCAGGCAGTGATAACATTAGCTGCCAACCTAATACTAGTCCTAATCCAGTATATTATGTAAGAATTCTTTACCCTAAACTAAAAGCTTATCCAAAGGAACATCAGAGCCAGAATCGAGTAGGTGCCAGGCTACTAATGAATTGAATGAAATGAAAGGGCAGACTAACTTACAAAAACTAAATCAGAGAAGTGGGATCTGAAGAAGTAAACTGCCAAAACTAAAAAAGAAATTACAGGAGTAATAATCTGAAGGGAAGCTAAGGACCGACTATGGAAACAGTTGGAAGAATATATAGAAAGACCAGTCAAGAAAAGGTAGACCTATATACGATGATGAACAAATACTAAGCAGCAAGGGCCTTCTAGTTCAGAACAGGATACTGTTATATCCCCAACCTCCTTAACTTTCATTAAGAAAGCAATATCTACCTATATGGAGAACCCCAGTTGATACAGCACTACCTGATAGATTTCCAGCACATGAGTAAACTATGAGAACTTTACTAGGGAAGAGACCTGGATCAGATCCTATACCGGAACCCAGATCTTTGGGAAAAATTATTGGAATAAGGGATCGGAAAGCCCCTGGACAAGAACAAACAACCCCCCCCCTCCCCCAATTGTGATAGTAGAAAGAGAAAGAACAAAAAGGCATAAGTAGATAGGTTTTTTTAGATAGACTTTCCAGAGCTGGGATTGCAGCCCCATATTCCCTTTGTTTTTTTTTCGCTTTAAATCTTATGCTTCTTTGTAGGTGCAAGTAGCTGGAGGATTTTCTTTGTTAAAAAATGGTGGAACAAGTCATCTTTTCTCCTTCAGTTATGTCTTTGCTTTTAGTTAAGTGTAAATGCCCTGCTGGAGGATGGGAAAGATGTAAAACTATAGTATAGGGGAATTCCTATCGCTTTCTTTCTTCTTTATGCAGTATCTTAAGTATACACCATAGGAATAACAATATTATTCCCACAAACCTTCAGCACATCATTATCTCACTCTATGCACACCTCTTATAGTCTTCTAAGGAGTTGGGGCCTGAGGGGTGACTTTGGTGTGAGTAAGAAATAAGGTTATTTGAGTTAATGCAATGCACTTAGGTTACTCATGCATGTAAAGCGATCCAAAAATCAAGAAGGGTCAAAAGTATGTAGGCAGCTTTTATGGTAATCCCGGTTGTGGCATTGGTGAAACTTTAGCTGTGCCACCTATGCAAGGGGGATGTGTATCGGATATCTTTAATACTAACTAAAATATTGTGGCGTTGTCCCCAAGCGAATATGCAAGCTAAATCTGTTCAATCCGTAGCTGGGGGGGGAGAGAGAGAGAGGGAGGGGGGAGAGAGAGAGATTAGTTAGAAGCAGAAATCCTCAGCCTTCTGCGCGCGTGCATTTCCTTTTGGGTTGCTTTATATAATGTTTACCTTTCCAACTCCGAGTGCTACCTGTCCGCTTATACATCGCCCTCCTCTACCTTCTTGGGACCATCGGCGGATATCTTTCCTCTTCCCCTTTCCGCTTCTGTTGCGTATGTTTACATACGAATATAATTACTCCTTCTAGACCTTCCCTTTCGCTCGACACAATAGTGCTAAGTAAGTTGAAGCCTAGCGCCAGATTCCATGAATCACAATACCAGAAAAATACTGTCACCATCCCCGTCGAAATGCCGTATGTAATGGGTAGGCTCGCCCCTGCTACAACTAGATGACTAAGACATGGTAATACGGAAAAAGGTTCTGGAAGCGATGTCAGGGAAGTTTGTATGTATTTAATTACTTTCATGCGTATAAATAAATATATTCTAACCCTTATAAGCTTTATAGTCCGAATAACTCACCGCGAGCTTTCGGCGCTCTTCGACCTCCGCCAAATTGTCCATCTTCGGCATAGGCTTCAATGGGTCCTCACAGCACTCGCAATTGATATCTTTGTTTCCCGGATGGCGACCGTAAATCTCTAAAATCGGCAACTCTCTGCGCTACCATATCTCCATCGACGTCAGTTTCATGGTGAAGGATGTTGTCCACACTGGGAGAGTGGGTGTTTTGCCCTCGTTTCCATCGGTGCTGAATTGGGCGAGCCTGGTAGAAAGCGGGCGGAGGAGGCACCGTACTTTGTTTTATCACCAGGGAACCTCAGAAGAAATATTCTAGCGAGCAAGTATCGCATTAACCAAAATATCTAACTTATACCCCGCAATAGGGATGCTAGAGGAGTTGATGAGTATACTCCAAAAGGGCTGCAGCAAGTATTGGGACCTTTACGCTTTGAAATAGTCAACGCCGAGAAACTTCTTCGGTATTCTCTTGTTTACTCGGTTTACCCCCCTCGTTCATTAAATGGGCTCGTGATCGACTTCAGAAGCGGCGGCAGCAACTATTGCAAGGTTTTTCGTTCCCCTTGCTCATGCATCACTGCGGAAATTAAAATGGAATATTCCACCTTTACAAACAGCTGCTACCGCATATGGACGCATCTCGCTTATATTCTGCGGGTCTCCCTTGGTCCAAATCAAGTCATCCACGCGATCCATTCAGCCAGAAATTTTGGATTAGTATAATGTACTCAGGAATGGGACGGTGGAAGGACGCGGTACTGGACCGAGAAAAGGTATTAGAAGTGAGAGAAACACTTTTTTTTTTTTTTTTTCGGCAAAGAGCATGCAGATACCCTGAATTCCAAGGCCTGAATTCCAAGGGAAACTTAGCCGATATGTATGGGGTCTCTAGGGCCGATGGGGCAAGGCGGAGGAAGATAGGAAAGGGTGCGGCTGCGGCAATGAAAAATCTTTTTTTAAAAAAAAGATTGGTCAGTAGACTTTTCTCTTTCCTCGAGATGAGAGGGCTTTTTCATTTTCTATGCTTTCCGATGCATGGCAACTGGACTTTGGGTCTGCTTACTCTAGATGTTTTTGGAATCGCATTTTCCTTTGCTCCACACGTTAGCTCTAATATAGTCTAATTTGGTGTTTCTCTAATTATTTCTGTTTGCTTTTTTTTTTTTTTTACTTTCGGTCTACGATTTTCGTGCATCATCTATCTATCCAGAATTGGGCTAAAAGCCACTTCCATTTCGCATTCGTAATTTGAGTCCAAGCCTCGGCTATCCTTAAGCTAACCCACTTTCCTCGGCCAACCGGGAATCAAAATATTGCTCTCCACTGCACCCGGATCGAGAACCTTTCTTGCGGACTCTTCTCCGACAACTGGTAGCGCAGATACACCCTCACCTCTTTGTAGTAATCCTAATTGAACGAGCACATTTGCTTGATCCCTATTTGCACATTCCCATTAGCTATTCCCTTCCTTTTCTTTTCCAAACATATCCATATCTTCTTCCGCGAGAGGCTTATAAATGAGAACCCCACCAGTAGATATGCTCCACCGCCAACTTCGCCCCCTTAAACCCCACCACCGCAACGAGTGCGATCGAGCACTCCTTCCCCGTCGGCGCCACTCCAGGCAACAGCCATGGAATCTCGCAAGTATGCCGAAATGTTATCACCATCTCGTCCACAATCCGATTCGACCCAACCGTTCTCGAAATAAGCTTCGTCCTCATTGACGGCGGGTTACAAGGCAAAAAAAAGTCCTTGTAAAACAAGTGCAGGTCTTCGTAGCCGTTGCCACCAGTGCCTATGAGATATATCAGTGGAGTTGGTGGGAGATCGGGGTGGCAGAGGGGTTGATCAACAGGTAGGAATATGGTTAACGTATGGTTGCGAGATCATCGTGTCCATGGTCTTTTCAACATCTCGCGCGGCAAATTCATGCGCCAGATGTTCATCCCATAAGTCTTCTATATCCACCTCTCTGCTGCATCCAATTGCTTGTTGGAAAAGAGCAAGGGACCTGGAAAACGCGACGGACGCGGAATGACGGTCATAGGTGGGGAATGTGGGTTCGGCAAAGCCAGCGGATGTTTGAGGATAAACGCGGATTGCTAAGTCCGGAGTTCTGATGGGTGAAAATGGATGTGTTTCCGGCAAGTGAAGCACAATACGTATAGATGGATGGAAACTGTTTGCGGGGAGCGACGGAGGATAGTAAGCGGCAATAGCGCTCAAGGCGTACGCCGGGGAGGTAGCAAGATTAAGTGCATGTCGCGCAGCATCCCCATATGCTAAAAAGAATTCAACGTTAAACTGGATTTCTTATCTGTATAGAGGTTCTTACCAACAATTCCGTACTTTTCAGAGCGCTCAAACTCCTCCGCGGCGTCCTCAATTTTGGTCTGGGTCGCCCGGGGGATGTAGACTATTCTGTATCCTTCGGTTTCCCAGGGCAGAAAATTGAAGGAGTCGTAATCCGTCGCGACAATTAGCAGGGGTCTTTCCATGGCATTGACTTGCTTGTGTGAATGGTGAGCTTGAGTGACGACGTGAAATGCGGGGCAATGCATGTAGTTTCGATGACTCTTACATAATCAGGAACGGCCGAAGCCCGAGGATCAACCCGGCCACTCCCAAGTTATTGCTAGCCGAGAAAATTGACCCCTGCAGCACGCCGGGTGCTGGATTTCTTGTGTGAATTGAACCTGAAATTGTGGTGCTGGGTGCTGGAAGCTCGAGCTCGGAGGTGTGCAGGTCGGGTATGTGGATCAAACTGATTTTTTGGTACACTCGTACTTGTATATGTATATCCAAATAAAGATATTAGCAGTTGTAGTAGTCGACACTCCAAGCAACGGTTTTATCGGCACTGGGAAAGATGTTACACAGGAACATTTTTTTCGTAGTCCGATTACTGTATGGAAAATAATTAGTGAATAACCGCGCTTAATTCATAATCACGTATAATCTCCATTTGTGGTACCGTGATCACTCGCCGTGCAGGTTTAGAAATCACCCATACAAACTGAAACAAACCCGATTTCTTGAGTACAGATGATTACTCATCCAGGAATTCTCCTTTTTATTCAAATTATTATGGTAATTTTAGGATCCACGGCTTCTAGCAATTAGATTTTTCCTGGTGATGGTGCCAGATTAACATCCGCGCACGCGGTATGCCCGTTGCTCCTGAATAAGTCTCAAAAACCTTGTACGACTACGAAAACTTTTCGTCTCAATGGTTGTCATTACCCAAGATCTACTAAGTGGCATATTCTGTTGCATAACACCAACCAGTTCAATCCGCATGACTGAATCCAAGGTCCTATAAAGTTAGCTAACACCGGCAAAGGAAATATTAGCGAGCATACGAAATTTCTCTACCGCATATTCGCATCTGTCCGGGATCTCCCCAAATGCATGCGCTTGTGTACCCTCGATGTCCTGCATTAAACATCCCACAGCCGCTATCCTTTGTATTCCCAGGCGATCTTCCGAAATTCAATTTTCTTTCATATGCATCCGGAGGGGGCTTTTTTCACCCTGCTATGTTTTTCAAAGGGCTTACTTGCTATCCTTTAGAAGCATACATCACAGATTTTGCTGATACTGGGCAGTGTGGGGAAATTTCGAAGGCTTAACTTGCATCGCAAAGAAGCTGTCGGGGATCCTCCAGCGATTGCAAGCTCCCTCAACATTTCCTGCGCAACGGGCAAAATAGAAGGAAAAACTACGTGGTTATTGCAAGGAGTAAGTGATATTTCCCATGATAATGAGGCTTCGTTTAAGTAAGGAAGCGGCATAGACCCCCGCAATAAGACATTGTTAAAAACGGCTTCTGCCGTATAGAAGACAATGTGCAGGCGAATGATAGCGGTAAAATTTCGCGTAGCTCTGGCAGGTACATTTACGTCTGTCAGCAGAATCCGAACTCGTGCTAAGCTGAAGTTTCCATTGACCTGAGTCAAAAAAAAAAAAAAAAAAAAAAAAAAAAAAAAAAAAAA
>JABYPW010000580.1:9065-23528 GCA_016880775.1 Phymatotrichopsis omnivora | reverse complement strand
GAAAAAAAAAAAAAAAAAAAAAAAAAAAAAAAAAAAAAAAACTCAACAGAAAACCAGGAGAGCGCACGTATTAGATATTAGGTACATTTTGAGAAAACGAAAAAAGGATATCAGTGAGACAGGGGAGAAAAAAAAAAGAAAACGAAAAAGAAAATAAATACGACTATACCATTCATTCCATTACTTTGACTTCATAAAGCCAAACTCTAGATTAATTAAGTGTCATGACATGAAAGATACTGCCGGACAATATCCACTACCCGAAACCCGTCGTAGGTCTTTAGTTCAAGTCGTTTCCCTGGAGACCCACAAGACAAACGAGGTGTATCCGTCTATTATTGTAAGCCGTCTAGGCAAACTTTTGCTTCATACGTCGACTTCTGAATTTGTCCAAGACGACCAATTCTTTCTCCACGAAGACATTCTCCATATACTCCATGATTTGGTTGAACGAAGAAGCGGCACCTTTCTCTTGGGTAAAACGCACGACACCAGATCCCAATTTCTGGCTACCACCATAGGCGCGGACCTCACCGAAGAACGTCACTTCTTTAATTTTCAATGCTGCCATAAGAGAGGAAATGTCAGAGAATTCTGTCTCTAGAGCGGTTCAATTTTGAGCTTTGATGGTGGAAGAAAGGGAAGATTAGAAGATGGAAGTATGAAATGGTTGGAAGCTCACTGTTCGGGGTCTTCACGCAAGCTCTGACAACAAGGTTCTTGCGATCATCTTTGAGGACAGCAAACCCATGAGCGGCCCATTCCTGCCAGAGATTGATAACCGCCTTCTGCGTTCTAGGCGCCGACACGGTGAAGCAAATTATGTGGGTTGCCGGCTTGATATTCAACACCCTATATAGCCAATTCTTGTGAACCACAACATCTGTGAACTGGTTCTCGTTATACTCCGCTGGATCCTGAATTCCGTCCTCGAAGAAGTCGCGATCGGATTCAATCGAGAAGCGGGCACCTACAGGGTCCCCAGGGCGTTCTATCGTACAATTTCAGTACCTCAAAAATTCGAGTGATTGGGATGGAAGGGATGGATTTCATTCTTACCAACCGGAACCTCCTGAACCTTCTGCACCTGGAAACGGCGAAACATACGCTTTCCGATTGTTCCAATCAAGGAATCTCCACCGCTCACATCGCTCAAAACCGTTCTTTGCTGCGCCGCAAATGGAATTTTGGCCCCAGACATCAATGCTTCTTGATGTTTCTTCACATCGGTCTTGGCACTCCCTTCTTTGGAAGCCTTCTTACCAGTCAAAATATCTAAAAACGACCTCTTCTTCCTGATCTGAGAACAACCGCTCTCTCTAATACCCAGTGAAGGACCCGCACGATCGTTTTCATGACCTCCTTGATCAGATGAATTTCCAGCCTGATTGTTTGCAAGTGCGTCTTCATATCTAAGGTACGGATTCTGGACAACTTGGCCCCACGCGTTACGAACGCTCTTGCGGCGAACATTCAATGGAGGAGGTTGCACCGAGTCCTGTACTAGTACAGTATTCCGAGACACGAGATTGCCATGATAGCCGACAGTACTTGCTCTAACCGGTACCATGCTTGAAGAAGCTCTGCAAGGACTGGAAATCGGCATGGTATGGGATCTATCACCGGAAGCGATATGTCTACCTTGTTCCTCACGCCTATTCAAAGACAGATCCACGCTAGCAGATGCTCCACGGGATTGCAAAGATGCCCCACGTAGTAGATGATCCACTTCCTCGAGAACATCTCCCAGGATGAGTGGGTATCCAGGAATTCCATCTTCATTATTGAAAATATCCCGCGCGCTCATCCTGCTACTGGTGCCTTTTCCCCTAAAGTTTCGCCGACGACCCTCACAATTATTGAAGTTCGGCAACATTTCTCCGTCCATAGGTAGCTGCCACGAAGATGACGAATTTGATTCATTCTCCTGACTACCATTATCAGAAACATTGTCGGCGGCAGAATCCATATACTTATCGCCGAATGCACTGTGTGCGAATGCAGAAAAGAAAGAGCTCTCAGACTCTCCGTCACGGCGCATCTTGAATTCTCTGTTCTGTTCGCGCAAACGATTACTCCTAAGAAGGGTGGACATTTCATGGTCATCAGACGCCTCAACTATTTTTCCATTGACAACTGCACCGGAACGTCTCCGAGAAAGTTCCTTCCGGCGTTGAGCCTGTTTAACTGGAGATTCATAATATTCTTCATCAGGATGTTGGAGGTCGGAGAATTGTTCATCAAAGTCTTCCCAGGGTTCGTCGTCGCTACTATACGAAATACGACGTTCATGCCTAGAACTCTTCGAACGGTTTGCGAACCACTCGCAACGTTTACGGGCAGACCTGGTTCTTACGAACTCGGTCCTCCCTGTAGTACCAATTGCATGGTTATCATTATGGGTAACGGGTGTAACAACAGAGCGTCTAGCCACTCTTTTTCTCCTCTGACTTGCCATCGAATCGATTGTATCGGTTGCGCTGGGAGGACGGTTTTGGTAGCGATTTGTGCGACTATAGTCGGTGCTGACTGCCGATTGAGGAACTTCATTCCTCTCCGATGACCGTCTCCGAACTTGGACGATACCATTGCGATGAGCATTCGCCGACCGATTGGATAATTGTCGACGAGGTTGATAACATATGGTGTGGGCGGGCCCGGAGTAGTTCTCCAATTGTTCCTCACGGTATTCATACAGGAGATGATAGATCCTTTTCTCGGGGTTAGGTCTGTTTTAATGCATAAGTCAGTTTATTTTCTTTTTTCAACATACATATTTTTTCCCGATTGAAGCGCTTCTAAAACCAAAACAACACTATTTGGATCTTCCCGCGTGACATGACAGTGGACCCTTGGATCGGTTGCGGTTGCGAGTGGGGAAGGTAGTATGTAGGGAAAAAAAAAAAAAAAACAATCCCCGCTCGGACCCATTCAGTCATCCAAGTTTGCCACGACCGGTGCCCGTGAGCCAAAAGAGAAAAGCTTATGGGGAAAACAAACACGGAGCTAAAAGACACCCAGCAAGTTTGAAACATGGAAAGGAAGAGGTGACGCGCAAACACTGAGGGTCGAGGGGAAGGGTGAAAAAAAAAAGAAAAAAGAAAAAAAAAGGGCGCTTACTTGTCATTTGTCAACTGCAGAATCAGTTTTTCCGGACTCATGCCTGGCCAAAGTTTGATTATACTCCGGCAGATGTCAACATCAATATCGCGGTGGCGGATCAGGGCGACATCTTCCATGCTTAGAGGCCTAGGACCTCTATCCATCTCTTCGCCTGTGATGCGATTGATAGGAGCATAACGAGCCACCAAAGGATGGTGCCAGATCTCAACCATACATATTCGCTCCTCGGGATTGATGGTTAACATTCGTTCAATTAGGTCTTTAGCATCTGGCGAGAGATCATCGGGGATAGTATAATGTCCTCGTAAGATCGATCTCAGTATAGCAGATGTACCTGAACACGAGAATGGCAGATATCCAGAGAGGAGCGCGAATAAGATGATCCCACAGGACCAAATGTCGGCCTTTGAGCCATCATACCCTTGGCCCATGATGACTTCCGGCGCGGCATAGTGCGGTGAGCCACACGCAGTCTTTAGCCAATGACCTCGAGGCTGCAAAGCAGCCATTCCAAAATCCACGATTTTTACATCGCCATTCTCATCCAGAAGAATGTTTTCCGGCTTCAGGTCTCGATGGCATATCCGAAATTTTTGGCAGTAGTCGATGCCAGAAATTATCTGTCTGAAAATTTTCAAAGCTTCATTCTCCGGGAGAGGGCCATGGTAGTGTATATATTGAAACAGTTCACCGCCTGGAACGTATTCAAGTACTATATACCTGATTTGAACGCGCACCATTAGTATCGATCATCCTATGCAAAAAGTGACAACACTAAGATCTTTTCTGTTCGGCCGCAAAAACTAATCGCAACCACTCTCCCCGAGAAAGACTTCTATTGGTAAAGGTAAAAAAAGAAAAAAGAAAAAAAGAAAAAAAGAAAAAAAGAAAAAAAGAAAAAAAGAAAAAAAGAAAAAAAGAAAAAAAGAAAAAAAGAAAAAAAGAAAAAAAGAAAAAAAGAAAAAAAGAGAAAAAGAAAAAAAGAAAGAAAGAAAGAAAGAAAGAAAGAAAGAAAGAAAATGAAAACGACAACGAAAACTATTAAGGAGGGGTGGTCGCCAAAACAGCACCGGAAAGCAATATTGAAAAATAATACAAGGGTTGGAACTCACATATGGTCGAGGGACTCATAAACATCATACAAACGTGTGATGTACGGGTGATTGATCATTTTCAACACGATGACTTCTTTAGCCAACTTGCCTTCTAGGTCACCACTAGGAATACGCACTGGGTTTCTTGATAGCCCAAAGCGTTTCTCACGATCGAGCTCTCTCGGCCCGGTCTTCTCAATGATTTTTATCGCAACCGTGTGCCCAGTCTGATGATTTCTGGCCAGACGGACCGACCCGCTATTGCCTTTACCCAGATCTTTACCCAACTCCCACGGGCCGACGAAGAACTTACGTTTATTCAGACCACCCGTCATCACCGTTGCGACGGTGTTGTTTGAAGCTATCGAATATACAGAGTTTCTATTATTACTACAAGATTTATTCGGGTTAATCTCAGAACTAAGCTCTCCATCATTTGATGCGGAATCATACGGCTCAATGTTCTCCTTATTCTCACGATAATGCAACAAGTCTTCGCAATCATCGTAACGCTCGAAACGTCGGATGAGGTCGTCTAAGTTGCTGACCATCGAAGTCGTTGAAGGCGGGCCACGATTCCCAAATTCCATGGTGTTTTCTTGAAGCGGTGTGCGCGTAGCAGAGCGCCTCGAGTCAGATACCGGACTGCGCTGGTAAGGGTCCATTTCAACTTTTCGCCTTAAGTGATTTGTATTGGCAGACGTCCTTAGCTGCGGTCAGCAGACGCGGAACGATTTAAAATAAAATAAGAAGAATAATGAGAAAATGAAGGGCATTAGCTCAAGTTAGAATAACTTCTTACCTTAGATTCGATATTTAGAGAAACCGAAAGGGTGGAAAAACTCAATACGGCAACTTCCGATATGTGCAGAGTTGCATAAAATTCGTCCAATTGAGCGAATAAGTTTGTGGAGTTTCAAACAATCAGGTAAATAAGAGAAGGATGAGGAGAAGAAGAGAGAGAGAGAGAGAAAGAAAGAGAGGAGGGAGAGAAAGTGATTTGTTAAACTAATGTAAGTGCCAATCAATAATGATTCCCGGGCGGATGACAAGCAGATCCCAAGCCGATAGGGTGTTTGAAATTCCCAATCTTTTTTACACCAGCCGTTAATCCAAAACACTTTCCAGGAATCACTTACCAGGCAAAACAACGCTGAACTTCTAACCATCAATGGTTTCAAGAAATACTCGCAGCTAAACGAAGTTCAGCTGAGCAAAAAGGAGCGGGAAAAATTGAGCGACGATGTTGCACTACTGCTCACGAAGATCTCCATCCTACAGTAAGCATAGATCTCACACTCCAGAGAAGCCCAAAAAATTCTCCTCAGTCCCTTCCCGTTCGCCATTCTCCTCACCCAATCTTTCCTCCTCCCACACCCACGAATGCAACACAAGGTACAGTTACGAATGAATTCTCACCAGGAACCAGCAGCTCCTAGCCACAGACGGTATCACTTATGAGATCCACTCTGCTCTACTAGGTTCGAGCGAACAACCAAAGAGCGGCAGTAATGGGAAAGGCGTCCTTCCGCTGTTGGACAAGTTAGTAGGTCTACTTGCAACCACAAGCTAGTGGCCATGCCAAAATAATATTCAACACTTCCAATCTCCATCAAAACGAAACCAAGGATATAAAGAGATGCTTA
Organism: Phymatotrichopsis omnivora; assembly: GCA_016880775.1. Classification (NCBI taxonomy): domain Eukaryota; kingdom Fungi; phylum Ascomycota; class Pezizomycetes; order Pezizales; family Rhizinaceae; genus Phymatotrichopsis; species Phymatotrichopsis omnivora. The sequence goes on along the minus strand of JABYPW010000580.1, from coordinate 17,665 downwards.
CCAGATAGCAGTAATCCTTAACTCCGAATGACCTTGAGAACGAAATCTTGCCCTTAATGAAAACTCAAGCAATCAAAAAGGTTTCCGGAAGCTAGACTAGCGAAATTGGGCGGCAAATCTGTAAGTGTTCCTAGTAGGTAAAGTCGGAATTCTGTAGTGAAATTTGAAATGTTTCTGCTACAAAGTTACCCACCCCACCAACTTTGACAGAAACGAATGCGAGCAAACACTCACCAACAAACACCAGCTTTGAACTAGTATTGTTTCCAGGAACAAATACACGGTGATAGAAAGAGGGGAGTTGGGGAATGAGTTGTGTTGAATCGATCAAAAACAGCGAAGGAGGGAAGGGGTAATTAAGGAATGTGCCAGGTTGCTCAGGTATGCTTGACCTATGATCGAGATGATGGAAGTCTCAACTATCCATGGAAGAGGGTATAACACTGAATTGGAGTGGAGGGAAAAGGTGGGGAAGAGAGGAAGGGAGCAGATGAGATGGAGGAGAAAGAGCATTTGCATGAGGCTCTGGACGAGTGGAGGGCTCTGTATTGGCAAGATGGATTTACCTCCCTTCGTAATATTTCGTCTGCACTCTCCTCTCCCATCTGTATTCTGCGTGCTTGTGTCCTGGATTGGCAGTATGATGTTGAGTGCTGGGTTGTAGCATATCCAAGGCCGTGCTTATCGATAGCTCCCGCGATCCTGAGACTAAACTGTTTATAGGCAAGTTTGGGTATTTACACCACCAGGATAGTGCCAGGTTTGGTTTAATTCCCATGCACGCACGGACTTCCGAGGACTTTTTTCCAGGGACCGGTTTGCCCCGGGACACTGCCTACTCGCCTATGTACCGCACTCGGCAAGGAAGCTTGGTTAATCGCCAAAGCCACATGCAGAGCCGCATGCAGAGCCTCAATTTCCTCGTCAGATTCCAACGGAGAGCAGTCGCGACCGCAAAGAACACCGCTATGTGGAGAACGGTGATCAGCACTTTTGGCCCAAAGACTAGCAACAGACGAATTTTTACGGCTATCGCGTCACCTAATTACATGCCTGCATGTCGTCAAACTGCATGACGATCGAGGGCAAGGAAGGGTTGGCAGTGAAAGTCTTCTCTCATGGAATAAGACTTGTGAACTCTCACTCGGCAATGTGTATAGGTAAGTTCAGCCAGTCAGTTACCGGTCACACACATGCACATCTCATCGCATCGACTAACAGGGAAAAAGAACGGAATCATCAAGGTATCGCCGACTCACGCAATTTATCGCCTATGTGGATGGAGTTCAACATACTCAACTACTCCGTTATGAATCGGATACGCTGCCTCGGGCTACATCCTTCTGTGTCTACGACATCAATAATATACCAATAATCCAGTACCCCCTTGGACAGCCGCAAAAAGCCAATCATAAATACTACGCATGCAAACTGAAGCGAGAAGGAAAACTCGGTAGAGGTAGTGGGCAACTTACACAACTCTCTTGATGTCGAGCATCCTCTGTGCGTTTTTATTCCCATAATTAATGCTGAGCATTGGAAGAACTTCTCGAGGATGATGCAAGTCTTCGATCCGACAGCCATTCCGGTGGAAGCTCTGGTGGTGGCGACATCGTTAGCACGAAAAGATAATGAAGATAAAGTTATGCGAGAAAGCGCGAAGAACACCCGGTGGAGAGTATCGAAGGAATAGGAGAAGTTGGTTCTTTCTGTCGGAGGTGGAACACGTCCTGGGCGTCCCAGAGTAAGCTCCCGTATCACCGATCAACGGGAAAACCTTCTTACAATGGCAAACTGACACCGCTAAGCCGCTGGCAGAGCTCTGTGGAACCATATCTGCATGGAAGTTATCCGCAGAGGTCTTAAAGGTCGCAGTTCTTTTTTAGGGGGAACGTTAGAACTCCGTCTAATATTTGTTTAAGGAAAGACTATCCCACACCAGTTTTCGCGCGCTTTCAAACGGTAACGAAACTGTTCGGTGTGAGTCTTTATTAAGCGAATTGTTATAAGACAGTATAAAGATGTCTTCTGTACCCCCAAACTTGACCTCAATGGCGAAGAACAACGTCATCCTGCCTTTCCGACGATAATAGTGTTTTACATATTGCCTCGTAAGTTGATAAGTATGTCCAAAGTACACGAAAATACCTGTTTTTGAACACTAATCAGAACTCCCTATTTACCAGCTACCTCCGAAAGGACCCCAACCCCCTACGTCACTTGAAGGTTATTCCCCCTGTATCTTACGACGGAATTTCACGGTTTATTTACCAGCACCTCTGAAATCACCTCTATCAGCCCCCTCGATCTCAAGCAGTGAGCTCTAGAACTCTTAGTCTATTTTAAGTACTCCGAACTTGCGATCAAGGGATTGAGATATTGTTAGTAGGTAAAGTTCCAATATTTCATGGCCATGGCGCGAAGTCAAGAGGCTAGTTCTACCATAATGACATTACACTCTTCCCTAAGAAAACTGTTTGAACGCTCCTTACCTATTGTCGCTATCACGTCCAAATAGTCATGGAATGGAACTAAAGTTTGGGTTCTTTAACGGTTTTTAATATCAGAGATATAAGTTTTATGTGCGCTACGATATCTATATAATCACATTGCTATACGCATATAATTCCCGCTACTCTATCTTCCTCCTCCTCCTCCTCCTCCTCTCACCCCCTTTTTCCCTCCTTTTTTCTTTTTTCTTCTCTTTTTTTTCTTTTTTCCATTAAAAAGCCATCACTCTTTTTCCTCAGCACCAACCAAATAGGTGCTTTTTAACCAGGCATCATGTCCCACTGTCTCTTAGCCTGGGAGTGTACTCCATGCGATTCCTTTCCAGGACATACAATACAATTTCTGTGGACTTGCCGTAACGATGTTCTTCTCTCCTCAATGCGGCGATATCTCATCCGTCGAAAGAAAGAGAAAGAGGCCGCAGATCACATGCCCGCCAAAAAATGGTAAGATTGAACCGTCTCTCACCGGAGTCAGAGTAACTGACGTGCCGTCCAGTCGTATAAGCTTTTGAACTTCGAAATATGTCTCAAAAATATTTTCTGCCGCGTCACCAACGATCGGGTTAGCCTTCCTTGCAAACAGGCAAGGATTCCAACTCCCACACTGACATATTTCGACAACCTCGAGGTTGCTATCCTCATCGATCACATGACACTGATTTGGATCAACTTCTTTCTCCGAACAAGTTATATTTATTCAATATTGCTTCTTAAATCTTGAATCTCTCATCTACACTCAAAATATCTTGAGTAATTCTACTTACCGCTTTCGCTGGACTGTGTATAGATTGGACGGTGGTGTTTGTTTCGAGATCTGGTGCAGGTACGAAAGATGGACAATGATACTCTAGGAAGACATAATGGAATACATCCTAAGTCAGCTACCAAGGAGTTCCCAGTACCAGTATCTCAACCGGAATAACCTTGGTATGTGTAGTATGCATACCATTGGCCTTCTATCACACACAAGTGATAACGGGTAAGGTCAATCCGTTTTCCACAATAGCTGTGAAAAATTTGACAGATCTAGTAGTGTTCCATCTGCAAGCATCGCCGGCTTCCTCATATGTAAGTTTGTCGTCTTGCACGATCATACGATTCTAGCTATTTCGGATACAAGTTGTCCGGCGATACCTACATTAAATACTTCATTATCCAGAGTCGATACATGATATTTTTCTATCATGCCGATACCCCAGGGAAACCGTTACAGCGTATACTAGAAACCTATCCCCGCTTCCTATCAGGTTGCCATCTCCACGGGCCGCGAGGCTAACCATCTTTGCTCCAGTTGCGGAGGAATAGCAGTCAATCGTCTCGGTGGTATTTCGCATCATTGCCCGAGATGACCAATCACAGCCCTATCGGTACATACCGGGTGGTTTTACCAATATAACAATGAGTATCAAAATAAATCGTTCCTGGACGATAGAACTTTTCATCAACGATATTACGAGAGGGCTGTCTTCACAGTCCTATAATCATATGTTTGAAAGGCCGGAGCGTTAGTACTTTCCAGGGATCAAGGCACCAAGTCTGCTGACAGTGATGACACTTCAACTTTCCGAAAGAAAGGAACCATAAAATCCCATAGGGCGCACACGCCAGTCACATCCCACACGGTCGCGAGCATAGGGAGGTAAGTTGAAATCAGTTCCTCTATTATCAGCTTAGAAAGATGACCAACACGCAGAATATTTCAGGTCGTCTAAATTTCTAAAAGATATCTATGTGGCTCAAATTGATGGTCAAATATAAATGCCTCTTAATAGATACAAATGAATGCCTATATTGAGATGACCTCGCCGATGACGTGGATTAAATAGCTAAGTCTTGACGATTCCCTATATTTTACTACCGAGGAAAACCAAGTTGTGGCATAGCGTCAAGTTTACTGAATACTTATTGCACAGACACCTGGACCCTTCTTGATAGGGTGTATTAAATCGCCGCCACCATGCCATCATATGATGGCCAAATAAGGAAAGGTGGTGATTGGACTCACCAGGGCAAAGCCCATGCATTACACCCAGGAATCTTCAGGCCCAGAGAAAAGCATAAACGGAACAGATAAGGCACTTTCTGGCGCCCATGTCGCCATATATCGTGGGTTTATCGGTATGTAAAAGTAAGTTCGAACCTTATTCTTTCCTGTTCAAAGACGAAAGGCTGGTTTACCATGAGTAGAGTTTCAGATAAAGGAGATCAAAGGAAATCAATGTCCTTATTTTTAAGTGCGTACACGTCAATCTTTACGCAAACGCGATTATATGACAATTGCAATGAAACTTCTTCTGACTTCTCCCCATATAGCGATAGACTGCCCGCCATTTAATTGTGGCGACAAAATAGCCAAAACGTGTCTTTCCAGCTGTCTCCGATTAAGTAAATGATATCCATACAACGATAGATTTTAGACCGCTTCCAGCACTACAGCAAGAATACCAGAAGTCGGACGGCAATCCTTCAACCTCTGAGACGACCGGCGAATCGTTTGCCGCATATTACCGGACACCTATGAAACCGCCTCTAAAATAACTTAACGCAGCCCGGCAGCAAAAGGCCGGGCCTCCGAATTATGGTGAAATATCATTTCGCCTCATGGCGAAAAGGAAATTATCAATTACAATGCTCAAGAGCAAATTGTTCCCGCCATCAGGACAAATCCGAACATCCCTGCGCAGAAATATAAATCTTCCCAAGGGAACCACCGCAGCTTCCCCGATACATATTTCTTACCGTATATGACGTGGCTATGAGTTGGCATCGGTAGGTTTATATTTTGTTCTCCCGGTACAAAAAACAAAGACCGAAAGAATTGACATTTCTCAGAGGGTCCCAGATACAAACTATCTTTAGCACACTCAACGGAAGACTCAAGAAAAGAGGACTTGCCCCTGATATCAAATCGCAAGGATTTCTTTCCAAGTCGCGATACTCCATGTTCCATGCCTACGCCTGCCAGTACTATATGGGGTTGTCCGCGAGGTACAGCATAAGCTCCCTTACGCGTACTATTAAAACGGAAGATTTTGTAGTGCCGCAGCTAGAGTACGGTCATGACCCTTTCATGACGGCCACGGAGCGACCACTGCACCTTCATGAAACTTCAGAGCCACATTACAACTGCCGTTTCTCCCGTTCTATCGTTTTTTTAAAAAAAAAAAAATGTTCTAGTATAGTGGGTGTGGCAGAAGAAGAAAGGAGGAATGTTGACACAACGGTCATCAAATTCACGTGAGGACAGCAATTGAACCTTTCAAGTGTCAGCAGAACTTAACGTCACTCCCATGATGGTCTAAACTATCTCCACCGTCGTCAAATTAATAGACAGAATCTCTCCCATATCGTGGTAATATTCCGAGTTTTCCGTCGTTAACAGCAATCGGTGCGAAAAAGGCATTCGGCGATTACATTTCTTGGCACTAGGATGCATGACCGGCAGCGGTACGAAGAATAAAACGAATCTGAATAGAAACCGCCGGATACAGTTTGAGAGAATATGATATCTGTTTTTGACATTTATTCTCGGGCGATAATTCCATTTAGACATGAATCTAAACACGATCGTCCACCATCTCATCATACCTTTGCGATTGCAAGCAGGACACAGCATTCAGCTTGCTCTTGGGAATAACATCTTGCATGGAGACACCCCAACACCCCGGTCACCGGAGGGCAGTATATAACTCCCCGGTATATACATATCTCCATATTCAACGCATCGCCGTCCATGCATGACGGCGCATCTTCTCTTTAGCTAATTCAATTTCCACTTTTTGTCTATGGAAGACTATCAGGACGTCGATCTCCCTAAACACCAGCGTTCCTAAGCCCCCTAAGCGCACTAAAGCGAAGCCTTGCATCACCGACAATCACCTACATCCTCCCAACAACTTATATCATCGATGCCTCAGTTTTGTCGCTTGAATGTCCTCCAAATCGTCAACCACCATATCTCAAACAAGGCCGACTCTAGAATCCGCAAAAGACTGGCTATCTATCGTCTGAAACATTGCAGTCACCAGGAGGAAGGCAATTGGTATTTAAGATATACCCTGGGGTATACATATCACTCTTGCACGTGAGAATACGGTGACGGAGTCCAATGTCCATAGTGCACTGGCATTTCTGTAAGCAGAGACGAGCAATAAACAGAATCATTCGTAACCAGTACCTCAATATCGCGTGCCATTGTGGTCGTCAAGCGAATTCGCTACTGGAAAGAGGTGAGTGGCAGAAAGGCCGATACAGCGACACTTCGGTTGCTGCAGAAACAGGACATCAATATCGTCGTGTGCGCTACACTGCGGCCCTTGATTGTTACGTCTCTCCTTGACGTAATTCACATGCTCTCAGTAACCGAGTCTACCTTCCAGCAACTTGCTCTCCCTTCCGTTAAATGAGTCATTCAGTTCGGACTCAATAGTTACCAGCACCCTCAAAACTCAATCAAGCCAACCGAAGTAACAATAACTTAGAACATAGGTACGTTACCAAAAAATCCCCCGCCACACTTGTTTCTTCACTTCCTTTCGCCAAGCTGTATACCTCCTTCTACACTAGTCCTGCCAACAACCTACAAATTTGGAGATGCGAGCTTTGGATGGCCTGCCGGTAAGTCACAAATCCTTATCCCAGCCCCCAAGGCTGTTCATGATGTATTTCATCATGTGTAATCACTCGACACTCCGTCATCTCCTCACATTCAAAAAAAAAAAAAAAAAAAAAAAAAATCGAAATTCAAGTGCTTTGCCACCAAAGGCAAATAGGATGCCCAACACGAAAAAAAAACACGCCTGTACACAGCCACAAGCATCGAAAACTAGTGCGTGATAGCTGCGAGTTGAAAAATTAGGCACTGTCTAGCAATAGTAGCCACCGTGAACCAATTCCCGATACTGCATCATGTTATTCTCTTGATGGAAGCTCTTCTGGCTACGATGGTTATCCATAGTGCAAATTGTTGATAGAACATTACCCGATATAATAGTACTGGTCTTCGGGAGCAGTGTGGGGGTGGGGGTTCAGATCGGTAATATATGTCCATTTATTGGGAAAACTTCATACGCCTACCGCCATTCCATATGTATAGTGTTGGCGTTGGCGAACTGGTCTTCGGTTCACGCGTGTAGGGGTGAGAGAAAATACGTTGCCGTCTTCGCGATTGATCGACGGTGAATCATCCTCACCGCAGCCAGCGAACAAGATCGGTTGAAGCTTAACGGTGGGGTTTTGGATGATTCCGAAAAGTGACGGGAGATTAGTAATTATTGGATCTCTATGCGCGAGAATAATCTAAGCGAGCCAATCGTGTCCTACTTTTTGTTTCGACAACTAACTCGCTGCTAAGGTTATTTTGCCTGAAGCTTGGCACTGGTGTTCTATTTCGCCGTGCTTAGAGTACTGCCGTGATCTCGTTAAGCAGGTTGTGAGGTTAAGCTTTTGCAGGGTATTTTTCGTGCTCGGTTGCGTCAGCGGTTGCGTCAGGTGTTGCGTCAGGAATGCCCACGTGGACGACTTACCGGGGTGTAATTCCGAGAAAGCGGTTTGGAAGGCGTGGTGTAACCTGACGCATGTGAGATGCGCACCCCCCGCTAGCAATCTGGACTGGCAAATACTAACCTCCTTAGGCTTAGCGTAAATCAACGAGCGGCGCGACGCTAGTACGCTTTTGTGCTCCCACAGACCACAACATTACTTCGGTTATTTATTTGTTTATGTTATTCTACATTCCCCGCCCAGTAAACAATTTTTTCTTTTCCACGCCCGGTAGACCCATCAACGCCATACACCAGGACGACGCTAATTTCCTAGAACATAATATCTAAAGAACTTATTCCCCTTCCTTTGGCCTATGCTGAATATGGCGGTAACGACTTTTCACCCCTCCCGACAAGGTTCGGATGATTCCCAAAGAATTTGAGGTATGTTAGCCTCGTGAATTGCGTTTACAGTTAGGGAAAGAAGTATACCACTGCTGACGCCTGAAAACAATCTCGCAGGGGAAGCCTACACTTTTATCATACTTCTGCACTCATAGTGAGCATGACAATACCATAATACACGACATTACCGGAGAAATTT
>JABYPW010000579.1:0-23554 GCA_016880775.1 Phymatotrichopsis omnivora | reverse complement strand
CCCTTGCTTAGGACACAGCGGTGTCCTACCCCACTTTCACATGCTTCCTGGGCAAGAAGCGACTGTAAAACTGCCCACCCCAGTTAACGTCAGGCGCCTAGGGTGCCTACACCCCCCCCCCCCCACCCCCCCCCCCCCCCCCCCCGTGATGCTCTCAGAGCTCCTAGGAGAGGTGTTCAGGCCTTCCAGAGCATCGCACCCCAACAACTGAGGATGCAGCGGCATCCGGCCCTTCTTTCCTGCGGTCGCAATGAGCGACCATCCTATTTCTGCATTAAGCGACTAGACGATTCGAACAGTAGTCCCAAGGAGGGTAATCAGTGATTTAACCTTGCAGTCTTCGGGTTAACAGTATTCAGACACCGATTTCCACTAAGCCTATTGTCATGTCTGTCGGTCAGGTTTACGGTCGGTGGAGGTGGAGGATTTCCTTTGTTTAAAGGGTAATGCGTACGGCAGGAGCGTAGGATTTCTTTTGTAAAATTACTATCTTTTGTAAGGCGAGCAGCTGGAGCGGAGGATCATCCTGTACCCTTAGTTATGTTCTTGCTCTTGATTGAGTGTAAACGCCCCACTGGGGGTATGGTATGTAAAATAACAAAAAAGGGAAAATAAGATAGGTTGCTTCTATTGTCATCTGCATGCCGAGTCTGCTCTATCCACAAGGCTGGAGCTAGCAACGTCTTTCTCTCCATCATGAAGAATACTACCGCCCAGCAAGTACTTGTATATAAGCCGACAATTGAAGATGCTGTCCGTAAGTTCTTCCCTACCACTACTGGCCTTCGCCGCAACTTCTTGGACAAGAAGTACATCGTACACAATGCGCCAACCCCGATCCTCAACACCTCTGAAATCGAACATGTCATTTATACGAAAGGAGATCGAGACATTCAACCAAGGTGTTGTACTTGCCCAAACCTCCTGCTGGTTTGGTTCGAATGATAAGCTAGTTGGCAAACCTACTTCCTCGATTCTCATCACAGTGGTGGTGAACAACAACCATTACCACATTTCACAAGGCCTGACCATCCTCAACAAGAACCATCAGACTGACCCCTACATCGCCTTCTCAAAGGCTACCCAGTGCTCCCACTGTTGTCGCTTCGGTCACATCAACCGACATGCACCTAATCCCCCCGCTGCCACCTCTATGCTGGACCCCATTCCATCTTCGAACATTTCTGTAGTAACATAGAGTATAAATACTGTAGATGACAATGCGACCATACAGTACTTAAGTGTGCCAACTATGATGTCGCCCACCCTGCCAACGATCCCCTCTACCTAGTTTATTTGCAAGCCTTAGCTGATAATAACAAGCAAGTGGAGAACCTGCATGCTGTGATGGAATAGGGAATGGAGACTTAGGGGCCCTTGGTATTTCATCTCTCTTTCTGCTCTTGTTGTTCCCTTTGTGTAAAAGTGTTATGAGTTTGGCTTGTGTTTTCTCCTTTGTCCTTTTCGCTTTCCCTTTTCTTTGGTTAGTGTCTCATGCACTTACCCCAATCCCTCCTGGTTGTTGTAAGGTTTGCCTCGCTGGAGATGGGAAAGGGGTTCCCTGGGCTTTTCTTTTTCCTTTTCACTTCAAGTTTCTCCTGCTGTTGTGACGTACTGGGTTGTTGCATTTGTGCCAGTCGCATTTCTTTTTGGAGTTTTTCTTTCCCCCATCACTCTTTCCTTTCCGCCCCATCTCTTCTTTAGTTTATTGCATGTAAGCGAGCAGGATTTGGGAACAAACCTGTATTTTATCTGTAACACTGTAGACTGTGCTAAGTAGGCTGTCTTCTACCTCCATCATAGCTTTACATTGCTGTACTTGGAGGTTCTTTTAGAAGACCCCTTCGGGGTCATAAAGATAAAATAAAAATGAATTTGCCCCCCCCTACCCCGGTCGCTTCTGTTGTCAAGCAGGCTTCTCAACACACTCATCTCTACACCCACATTTCATCTAAAATATTCTTATCCTCAAAGAGTTCCTAAGCCTCCTCTTAGGGACAAAAAACTTTTATTCTATCTCCACCCTCAAAGCCCTTCACCAAAGATGGCCACCACCACCCTCCTCCCTCTTTCACCTCTTGCTCTCCTCTCTCCCTCCCTCAAATCATCCTTAGAAAGTAGTTTGTCTAGCTCTCAGATGGAGACTTAGTATACAGTACACAAGCGTACAATATCTTTGATGAACACGTCTCAACCTAAAGAAACCGAACAAAAAACAAGCCTGCCCCAAAATGCTGCGATGAAACCAGAAGAAAAGCCCGTCACCTGGAACAAGAGAGGAAACTTCATTATCGCCAACTGCAATGGTCTTTACCACAGATACTATTGTGAAGATGATCAGTGTATGGCCTACTTCAGCTACTGCCAATACTATAGCCGCTAGACTGTAGCAACTGCATGCCAATGCGACCATGAACCCAATCAAACAAAGAAAAGTCCAAACCAGACAAACCACCCTTAAGCTCAAAAAAGAACAGACACCACTGAAGGAGAGCGCACCCCCTCCTAGTACAGACAAGTCAACCAACACAGACAACTATCCCAATCTCGAACAAATGGCATAACATATTCTCTTCATGCTTAATTCACAAAAAGACATCCTCTAAGCTATACTAGCGCTTGCTAGATTAGTCGAAATTTTCACAACCACCAACACTGCCACCCCCTCCACACCAGCCACCCCGGCTCTCCCAAAGTCCCCCCTAGGACTACTGAGACAACCATACCCAGGAGCCCTCGAGGCCCTGTTGGATGAAGTCGAGAATAACCGAGTCTATTCGATGATGGAAAGAAGAGCCTTTACACAGCCTACCAAACAACGGTTGGCCAGCTACCCCAAACTCTCTACTTATGGCCTGCAAGAAGCCATTGGATTGGAACTCCGAAAACAAGGAGTTCACTACACCAACCACCACTTCGTAATTGACCCTGACCAGTGAGGAGTTATCACGCTCTACAGTCTGTACAACATTCACATCAATGAGTACATCCCACACTTCCTGGCCATAAAAAATGGAATACAAGAATTCGCCAGACAGTTCTACGGACCAATCGAACTTGCCCCAAGTAGCACCTACATCACCATTTATGGAATTAACACAGCCGACCTCCCACTGACCGTAGACGACATGTTCGAACTCGTCCTAAAAGACCTATACCTTTACAAACAAACACCCCTCCTAGGTGTTACAGTCCTCCCATGCCTAAGCGACCCAAGCCTTTGCAACCTCATTATAGAAGTCTGACTGCAAGACATGAAGTATCTTCTTCCCCTGACCAGCCTCTTCATCCTTGGACACTTCTGAAATGTAGAGGCTACTCTGCACCATGACAACCCCAGACAAATGACAGTGGCCGAAACTCTTCACACCCTAGAGCTCAGATAAAAAAGCATCTAGGATGTGACTGACGATTGTGACCTTAGTGCAACCTATCTGGCATAGGAGCACCCACCTACTTTTCATCTCCACTCGACCCTTACATGGAAGGTCACTCGCACCCGACGTACTTTTCTTTTCTTTTCTTCTTTTCCTTATTCTCTTTTGATGTGTTTTTTCTTTCAGCAAAAGCTTTTTCAAAAAGAGGAGGAAAAAAGAAGAACTCTCCGGTAAGATCACACAGCATTTGCCATTAATTAAATGGAAGAATTTTTGATCTCGTAGTTTCTTATTTCCTTTGTTTGATTTGCTTTTGGGCACACCATAGTCTTAGACTACATGCGGATTCTTTTGTAAACTATGAAGAGTAGTTTAGAAAATGAAGAATAAATCATCATCATCATCATCTTCTCTTGTCAAGCAGGCTTCTTTGAGTTAATGCGTCTCATTCTTGAAATCAATACATTATCACGTCTATTGCTTTCGAACACCATCACGATAATTTTTCCTCTTTTGGACCTGGATAAGGTTTAGTACATTCTAGGCTTGGTTCCATGCCCCTACCAATGCTTGTTTGTTTTTGTACTTTCTTGCAAGGGAGTGGAATAGCTTTTGTTTAATTGAGAGTTCACTATTCTACCAGGGCTTGTTGTAGGACATTACTTCCTTAGGGGGGACACTTTTGATTGATATGGCATGCAGCTATAAGAGCCTTTTGTAGAGCTATTCCTATACCTGGTCAATGTTGGGATCAAAGTTTAGATCCATTTATTCAAGCTCTGATCATATGATAGAGGCTACTTCTGGACCTGGGATGGTGATGAGGGTCCAGTCCAGTATCACTTTTTATTTGGCTTCACTTAGGATTTCTGTGGTTAGGGAGACAGGCAGGTGATTGCTACCTATATTGTTTTCCACCATTGCTATTCGTACTGGCTGGAGTCCCTGAGTGTTAGTCCACCATAGGTCTATGACTGCGCTTTGTCTTCCAGTTATATCTCTTCTAGTTATTTGGCCTAGTTCATTCAGTACTGTGTACTAGTTAGAGGTTGCCATTTCTACCAGTTTGTTGGTGGCCCAGAATTGATAGTATGAGTGGTCTCTGAATGAGTCCTAGAGCAGATGGTGCAGGTTAAAGTCTCCTCCGATTATCTGTGTGCTGTGTCATTCGTTGAAGATTTCAGACTACTACAAATCCAGTACACTACTGCTGTTCCCCTAAGGTCTCTGGTATAAACCTATAAAATTGAAATCAGTGTCCAGTTTCTTTGTACCTAAATTCAAATGCTACTAGCAAAGATGATTTAAAGGAAAGAGGTATAGGGGAAACTGAATAAATGTCCAAAAACCACATTTCCACATATACTATCACCCCATACTCCCCTCCTTCTATTGCTCTTAGAAGGCATAGCTTGTATCCTTTGCTGGCCATTGGTTTTGATTTGTAAAGGAATGTTTCTTGTATAAAATTGTAGAGAAGGTAGCTCACAACTGCCTATACAATCATGTGACCAAGTCTAGAATGATCTCAAAATACCAGTATAGAGTAATAAAACAAAAGAGAAACTCCAGATGCTGCCAACTAACTCTTCTGTGAGGTAAACTGCCTACAGAAAATAGGATATAAGGTCATAATATGGTTCTTCAACATCCCCAGAGCATTCAACAACATAGAACAAAATAAACTTATAACCTGACTGGAAGAGGGAAATACTCTAGAATACTTAGTAAACTGGATCATATTGTACATAAGCAATAGAACCCTACAAATTGTATACCCAGGAGCTATAGAAACAAAATTCTCTATACAGTTAGGAACCCTGCAAGGGTTGTCTATCTCCCTACTACTTTTTATCATCTACATAGCCCTACCACACAAAGCCCAGGAACCCTAGAACTAAGGATCATTTATTGATGACTTTACGGTCATGGCCTATTCCTATAATAGGAAAGACAATGCCCCTAAGCTTCAGGAACAGTTCTAAGATCTCAAGAATATAGTGAAGCTCATAGAGGTCAAGTTCTCCCCTCTAAAAACAGACATCATACACTAGGAAACCTATTACAAGAAAATCCTAGAGCATAACTTCTAACAAGTCAATATCAATGGTATATAGGTCATACCTATCTAGTTAGCAAGGTATGTAGGATACTTTGCATTAGCAAAATAGACCCTATTCTAATACTACCAAGTCTGAATAGTACAAGTAAACAAGTACTTCCACCTCCTCAACTGCGATAACATAGTTCATAAAGGGCTCACTCTATACAACTATAGATAGCTAGTGATAGCAATGCTTATACTATAAATGACATATGGTGCCATAGTCTTTTTACTCCTATGTTATGCAATTATGTCTTTGTCCTTAATTGGATGTACATGCCCTATCTGTATATAGTAACCGAGGGCATACTAGATACTGGTGGTAGAGTCTTTTGGGGTAAGGATGGTCTAGTAGTATAGCTATCTTGGTGTTATTGTACAGTAATATATGATGTCATAGGTTTAAATCCTGCTTATGCCACTTATAATGTATTACAATTTTCCTATCAGTCATAGGTTTTATAGCATAAGCGAGTTTTCCCTGACTGTTCATGGTTCCCTCATCACTGATAAGTCTATGTAAGTGAATGTGACTGAGGATCACAATAGCTGTATGAAAGTTACCCTGATGGTACTTAGTGAGTATCACTCCTATGTATGCGACTATGGCTTTGCAATTAATTGAGTGTACCTAACCTATCAATATCATAGTAACTAAGGGAGAACAAGATAGTAATGCCACAGTCTTTGAACCTGATGTTAAGTCTATACAAATGCTTACATTCCAATTCCTGAAAATAGCCTGCTGGATAATAGGACACTACCAGAATACAAGCACCTTCCAAGTGCTAGATTAGGCTAAGATACCTCCACAGGAAGTATAAATTATATATATATTAGAGATAAGTATGCATTAAGAGTCTCCCTCATCACAGAACCAGATCACCTAATAGTCTCAGCACTTCCCAAAACCTACCTGATAGCAATACAAAAACAACACTAGGAAACATATAGAATCAAGCTTGAATGGTCTACTTCAGGTAACAGGCTGATAGCTATGTATGTCCAGTAGTGGAGTACTCTAAACATCTAAAAATTTTAGAACACTGTATCCATAGTCTTCCCAGGTACCAGGGCATGCACAGAACTTAGTCCCAAGTTAATGAAAGGGTTATGTCAGAATACATAAGTACTTCTCCCTTGAGGTAAGCCATGGGACCACATGATGAAAATTGTCGCCAAGTTAGAATATACAAACCACCATCACTCTGCAATCCTTGAGGAATATACAATCAAACCTTCAAGGCTATTGTTGATGGACAAGGGTTCTTGGGAGAAACTGTCTTCCTTGCAGTGAAAGCTGACCTTAATGCTGCATTCCTGAAACAAAGGAATGATGTTGCAATAATCCTCTACTCCACAATCAAAATGTATTGTAAGATGAAATAGGCTTTGCCTGCCATGATAGTGACCTTCCTACCCACTATCACCAACTATTTACTCCAAGCCATAGAGCAAATTCAGAAGGAAAGGAAGGAGTATGCTGTTTAGGAAGCTGAAGGGAATGCTAGGAACAGCAATTAAAAGGACAAGTTAGAGAAAGAAATCTTTGACTTAAAGGAAAGATAGGTTGATGCTAACCTACAAACCTTCAATGCAACAGAGTCCACCTACCTAAAGAATGTTAAGGAAAGCCTGTCTCTCTAGCAAAATAGGGCAGAAACTCTGCAGGTAGACCTAGATGAAATGGTCACCGTAGAGGTTCACCTCCAGACAGAGCTTTCCAAGGTAAACAAGGAGCTCCTTAAACTTTGAGCAACTGCTGAAGTTTCCTCCTCACGCTCTAGACACACCAAGGAGGAGGTCAAGCAAATGAAGCTAGACCTCATGAAGGTACAGGATGATGCTAAATTCTTGATAGAGAAGTACTACACAGTAGTAGAACACACTGCTTCCCTAGACTCTCTACACTAGTCCCTGGCAAGACCTTGACTTTCACCTCCTCCAATCAGTCTAGTGTTAAGAAGCACCACTTTGCCAGAACCCATACCTCACCACTGTCTCCTATGCAACCCAATACCAGTATCCAGTGAAGCTAGTCCTTCGAGATAGGGAAAGTCCTCTGAGGTCAGAGACTTCAAAAGCTTTATACCAAGAAGATCCTCACCCTCTCCCTTTGATGGGAGACTTGTTGAGGATGTAGATGCAGGTATAGGCACAAGAAGCTTCGCAAGAGGGTCTTACTGAGTGAACTCAGATATCTCAACTGGCAAGTTAGAACCGCTTGTATTTCTACCTTCATCAAGGAGTCAAGAGGAGATAGAGAATTTTTTGAAGAGAAAGCAAAATATATTCTTAAGGCTCCAAGATAGTATAAGACTTGAGATGATGGCTAGAGAGAGAAGAAGAAACAAAACACATTGCTTGTCTGCTCCATCTTAAATACCAATTTCTGACCAAGTAGCTACAGAGAAACTTTTACAAATGAAATGAACCCTCCAGAAACATTCCATGATGATTTCCCTATTCTTTCACAATTGCCTAGAAGGAGATCAGTTCTACGATCAGAGAATTGAAGAAAGGTTTAGTATGATCATTCAGGACTTTCAGAGAGTAGACTCTTCTAGTCCTGTCCTCCAATGATGCAACCAATCAGTATATCACAATGAGATCAGGGTGACAAGTCTTGTCATCAATCATGTATATCCAATCTCATGCATGTCATATTGTCAATGCCTCACCCCACTTAGTCATAGCTCAGTGGCAACAACACTCATCACATGGTTCCATAGCTCATAGAGTGATCATGGGTTCTGACATACCTTCTAGTTGACTTGACACATGTCCTAGTACCTGGGTAGACCATTTGGTACAGTCATCTGTAATACTACACCCCCCCTAAGGCGCATAGTCCCCATGTGCAATAGTCAACGGTTAGCAGAGGTTCATTACTAGGGATAGGTAGGAGTGTCCCTAGGATTGGGTGAGAGGATGAGTGATCTACAGGTTAAGAGAGGGAGACCTGCTGAGGGCTGAGCATCCCAGCACAGTGATGTATCCAACTCCTGGAGCAGTCATCGTCAACCTTAATAGAAGGAAGGGTTACTTACTCAGTTCCTTCTCCTTTGCTTGCATAGTGGAGCATTTTCTTTTTCTGCAGCTCACACTTCAGTTTTTGGATGGCATCGGCAATAATTGACCAATTCTTCTATGGGATCGCCATTTAACAAGAGATTTTCTTCAGGTTCCTACGAGCCCTCCTCATTGGAGTATCCTTCATAGAGAACAAAGTATTGAAGTTTCTTGAATCTTCGATCAAGTCAGACATTGAAGATTTCCCTAACAAAGTAGTACTGCTCCCCCTCCATCGATTTCTCAGTTAGGGGCAGGAGTTCTAGGAAAAATAGTTGATTCTTGGTAAGGTTCAAGGTGGGAGACATGGAAAACTGGATGCATCTTCTAGGAAAATGGGAGTTTGAGCTTGTAGGCCCTTTCCCCTACTTTTTTGACAATCTGGAATGGGCCAGCAAACTTGGAATCTAGCTTGTGGGAAGGTCTAGGAGATGGAAGGTTCCCTTGTTTGAGGAGTACAAGGTCACCAGGCTTAGCAGGAGGAAACTCCTGGTGATGTTTATTATACCAGGTAATCGATTTGACCAGGGCATCAAGGAGCCTTTGCTGAAGGTCAGACCAGGCATGTTGAAGTTCCTCTGTGCCCTTGAAGAATGTGACTTGCTGCATGGCATCTAACGATGGGTGAAACCCAAAATTGGCAAAGAATAGGGAAGAGCCTATTGAGGAAGACTGAGTGTTGTTGTATGCGAACTCAGCCAGTGGTAGGAAAAAGACCCGATCCATTTGGTCAAAGTTGACATATGCCCTCAGGTACGATTCCAAGATTTGGTTCAACCTTTCTGTTTGGCCATCTATCTAGGGATGGGATACCGTGGACTTGGAGAGTTTTACCCCTAGCTTGTCCATCACTTTCTTCCAGAAGGAGTCAAACTTGGGATCCCTATCTGAGATTATATTGGTTGGTAGCCCATGAAATCTCAAAATTTCATGGACAAAGGTGTTGGCCAGAACCTGGGAATTTGCATTTGGCCCTAGAGGTATGAAATGCACTATTTTGTTAAAGTGATCCATGATGACCCATATTTAGGTGAAGCCATTAGAAGAGGGAAGGTCTATAATGAAATCCATGGATATCAACTCCCACAGGGGATAGGGGACATCCAGAGGAAGGAGTTTGCCATAGGCCTTATGTCTCCAGGCCTTATTCCTCTGGCACTGGTCATAGGAGGATATATACTTGGTGATGTCCTTCCTCATAGATGGCCAGTAGAAATCCCTATCAATAAGGACCTGTTTGCAAAGGGAAGAGGGAACGTACCAGAGGTCATTGTACTTCAGAAGTCCCTAAGACACCAAATAGTGTTCAGTGGGACTCTGGAGATAGGCTTGATACTCCAGATCCTAAACAGATGCTTTCTTCATTTCCTCAACAAAGGTAGGATACAGGACAGTCAGCAATCTTTCAATAGCAGTGATATACTGACCATTTTTGAGGAAGAGGAGCCCTTGCTCAGGTGCCCCCTCTCTAGGAGCATGGTCCCCATGGCATGAGAGAACATCAGCTTTGGTGTTGTGAGTACCTGGTCAGTAGACAATGCAAAAGTCAAAGTTACCTATTTTCTCCATCCACCTTACCTGCCATTGGGAAAGAACATTGGTTGTTGAAAAGTACTCAAGGTTCTTGTGGTCATTGATGACTATTACCACATGGGCCGATCCTGAACACCAATGTCTCCACTAGTAGTAGAGACAGTCAACTATGGCCAGCATCTCCTTGTCATAGCTCTTGTAGTTGGGTTCTGGTGGATGCATCTTCCAACTGTGGAATACTATAGGTCACAGAGATCCATCAGGGAATTGGTGTGAGAGGATGCCCCCAAAAGCGAAATTACTAGCATCAGTTTCAGCAACTAGGGGGAGAGCATGGTCATAGTGGACCAGTATGGGACCACTGGTGGACAGCCCTTTGAGCATGTCAAAGGCAAGCTATTCCCTAATGCCCCAGATCCATGGCTAGTCATTTTTGGTGAGGTTTGTCAAGGGGGTCACCAACTTTGGGAAGCTTTTAATGAAGATCCTATAGAAGTTGGCAAATCCTAAGAATGAGCAGACATCATTGGACTGTAGACAGAATGGGCCATCCCTGGACTGTCTTGACCCAGTCTTCTGCCATCAACACCCCTTTGTCTGAGATCACGAAGCCTAAGAATTCCACTTCATAAACTGCCCAAATGCACTTAGAAGGCTTCAAGGCCAGTTTATTCTTATGTAGGTGGCAAAGAACTTCCTGAACCAGATGATCATGCTCTTCCTTTGTTTCTGCATAGATGAGAATGTCGTATTGGTAAATGATGACACCAACGTCCTGGAGATCCCACATATGGTATTCATCATTTCCTGAAAGACTGAAGGTGTGTTTGACAGGCTTAAGGGCATAAACAGGTATTCAAACTGGCCATACCTGGTTCTAAAAGCAGTTTTCAACTTATTGCCCTTGGCTATGCAGATGAGGTTGTACCCATTTTTCAGGTCAAGCTTGGAGAACCAATGAGATGTACCAATGCGAACCTGCAGTTCAGTCATCAGGGGCAAGGGATACCTCTTCTAGATAATCACCTTATTGAGGCCACAGTAGTCCACACAGAGCTAAAGGGATCCATCAGCCTTTTTGACAAAAAGGATAGGTGCTCCTACAGGGCATTTGGAGGGACAGATCTTGCCTTCTTCCATCATCCTAGCAATGTATTCCTATAGGGCCTGGAGTTCAGTTTCTGACAACTTGTACAGAGGGCCCTAGGGAGGTGTTGCACCTTCTTTTAGGTTAATCTTGCAGTCCCATTCTCGATGAGGAGGGAGTGCAGAGGTAAGCTATTCAGAGAAGACAGTGGGAAAGATCTGTTCCTACTTTGGACCTTTCAGAGGCAGTAGAAGAGGAGGTAGAGGAAGCCTGCAAGAACACATTGGAGAAGTCTTGAACAGGTGCTCTTGTCATAGTAGTGCACCAATGATGGACAACAGCTTCATTGATTGGGGTGTCCACCCACCCAACTAATCCACCTCCAACCACCTAATTGTTGGTGTAGAAGTCATCATCACTGAGGAGAGAGGAGGCAGATACCATTTCCACCTTAGGTGCTACAAGGTGTTTCAGGCACTTTTCTAAAGGAAAGGAGACCAACTCTGCATCAAAGTTGATAAGTTCATGATGGTTGAGGACCTGCATTTGAAGCTTAGGAGTGTAATACCACTCCTGTTTGCAGGAACCATCATAGGCATAGACATTTACTGGGACTGTTCACTTGATCTTGGGAACTGGCAAGCAGTTGCTGATCATGGCTCCAGTGGCACCAATATCCAGCTTAGCAATTGCTGTAACAGCATGGGTTTTAGTTCCTGTAAGACTGTGAGTTTTCCAGTGAAGAATCACTGGAACCTTGATACATGTGCCCTGGGCAGGGCCTTCTTTAGCAGATGATACAACAGACATAGTGATACATTCTCTGATCTCTCCCAGGAAGCTCATAGCCAGAACCCACTATACAACAACAGACAGGATATTTGGAATGTGCAGGTTTGTAGGGTATGGGAAGATGAAGAATAATACTGGCAAGGAATGGTAGTTTGTTATATGACCAGCATGTTTTAGCCTTTAGGCCATCCTCAGACAAAGAGGATTGGTATCATCAACAAGAAATAATGCCTCAATACTGGCGGCCCTCCTAGCAAGAACCATGGCTCATTACCATAGAACACCAGTTCCTAACAGAAAATCAAAACTTGAGAAAGCAAGAAAATCAAGCAAACACTTCTTTTGATAAAAACACACATACGCGATAAGTTCCAAAAACTTGAGAGACAACATAAGGCAAAAAAAAATAATTTTTTTCGACAAAGAAAATTTTGTACGACAATTTCAGATCATGGAGATGTCATCCCCCTCTTTCTATGAGTCAGGGAGATCTACTACTTGACTTGCCTGTTCCTTTCCCTTACTCTTCTTTAAGGCCTGGAACTCTCATCCTATTCTGGCTCTAGAGAAGCTTTTCGCTTAGCTGCCCTCTTTGTATTTGGCTGGGGAATAGTGCTCTTGCCCTTTGCAAAGTATTCATGTGTTTTATGTGAGGTGTGGAGGCACTTTTGACAGGCCAAATTCTTCTTTGCCCATTGAAGCTCTTTTCTAGTGACATAGAGAAGCTCAGTCTTCTGGTTACTGCCAGATGGTTGCTTCTCTTTTTGACCAGGTTTCCAATTGGTGGGTTGGTTAGGCTTTGAGTAAGACAGTAGGCCTTTCTGGAGTTCAGCGATACCTGCCTCAGCATCTTCCATGGATAAACCCACATGGATGAGCTTTGATTCCCATTCAGAAGGGGAGAGATCCTCACCTCTATAAGGGCATGGCTTGTCTAAGCTCCTTCTTGAGTCCCCTTGCTAGCCATTGAACAAAGATCTCTGGAGGATAAACAACCCTTTGGTTCAGGGTTCTCATGCTACTGACATACTTCAGGATCCCCTTGGTTTATCTGGCATTCACCATTTCCCTAAGGGCTGCAGGTTTCAAGAGCTGTAGGCCGAAATAAGCTTTCATAGCTTCCTTGAAATCAGTCCAGATTACTGTTAAATGGGTCCATGTCACATGGAAGGACTCCTACTAGGCCATTGCTTGGCCAGTGAAGAAGGTTGATGTGAACTTCACCTTAACCCAATCCTGTAAGAGGGCATGAGCCTGGAGATTGAAGTACGTTTTGCATTGCATGAAGAATTTCTTGATCTCCTCTGGCTTCCTGCTAAACTTTGTTGGATCACTTGGCTTGGGCCCCTTGAAGGGGGTAGGCAATGGTGGTGGTGGTACAGCACTAGAGTAGTAAGACTGTGGAGCAGGAGGAACAGGTGGGACTAGAGGCTGCTCCCAAGGTGCTAGTGTCTGTCTTGCCAGAACCTGGGATACTATTGCTTCAACATCATTGGCTATGAGGCCTTGCAGTTGTGGCGCCAGGGTAGGCTCTGGTGAGGATCTTCATAGAATAAAGGAAGCGAAGTCCCAAGCTTCTAAAGGTCCCTGAGGGGGCACAGATCCTCGGGGGTTCATAGGTAGCAAGTGACGGAACAGGTTACAGTCAGATAGGGAGCTAATAGAGGAGACACTTTCTAGGGGAGAAGGATTTGGACAAGGCACAGGTTGCTTCATCTGCCTGTACTTTTCATTCCATTCCTCGAGGTCCGCTTCTAACTTGGTGATTTTCTCTTCTAGAGCCTTGACTTCTCCTCTTCTTTTAGATGTGGAAGAGGCAGCAGCTTCCTTCTGAGCTTCCAAGCAAAGAACCTCCTCCTGGGCCTTTGCAAGCTGGGACTGTAGGAGGAGTGAGGTTTCCCTTTCTGTCTTTTGTGCCTGTTTGAGCATGTCAACCTCAATCTGTAGGGCTGGAAGTTGTGAGGCCTGCTCATCACTTTCAAACCTTTTCTGGTTGGTATCTGTCAACCTTTGCTGAGTGTTAAAGAGGTCTGTTTCCAGCTAATACACCTTTAAGCTATGATGAGGTGCATTTGTCTTGGCTATCTGATTTGCATACCATTTCAATTCCTTCTGAATCTGCTCAATCACTTGGAGCAGATATGTGGTGATAGTAGGGGAGAAGGCTACTATCATAGATGGGAGTTTTCACTTGCTCTCACAGTGAACTTTGAGTGTGGAGTAGAGAATGGTGGCATCATCATTTCTTTGTTTCAGGAATGCAGCATCAAGGTCTTCTTTTACTGCTTTAAAAATGGTTTTGCCCAAAAATTCCTTTCTATCAATAATAGCCTTGAGGGTTTGGTTGTATTCCCCAAGGATGGCTTCTTGATAGGTTTTCACATATTCCAACTCCTCTGGTGACAAGGTAATCTCATGGGTTCCTGCAGAGGAAGTGGAAGAGTGTGTGTCTCAACCAGGCTAGGAAGGCCTTGCAAGACTGTTTCCCACAACCAGTGCCAAGGTAGTGGTTGCTAAGGTCATTTCGATATCTTGAGAAGCCATGATAAGAATATAGTATGACAGGAGACTCATTGAGGATGTAGACACAGGTATAGGCACAAGAAGCTTTGCAAGAGGGTCTTACTGAGTGAACTCAGATATCTCAACTGGCAAGTTATAACTGCTTGTGTTTCTACCTTTATCAAGGAGTCAAGAGAAGATAGAGAATTTATTGAAGAGAAAGCAAAATATATTCTCAAGGCTCAAAGATAGTACAAGACTTGAGATGATGGCTAGAGAGAGAAGAAGAAACAAAACACATCACTGAAACTCTTTTCCTTCAGTCACACTCTCTAGCAGGTGGCACTATTTGCGATACAAAACACATCGCTCATCTGCTCCCTCTTGAATAGCCATTTTTGACCTAGTAGCTACAGAGAAACTTTTACAAATGAAATGAACCCTCCAGAAACATTCTATCATAATTTCCCTATTTTTTCACAATTCCCTAGAAGGAGATCAGTTCTACAATCAGAGAATTAAAGAAAGGTTTGGTATGATAATTCAGGACTTTCAGAGAGTAGACTCTTCTAGTCCTGTCCTCCAACAATGCAACTGATCAGTATATCACAATGAGATCAGGGTGACAAGTCCTATCATTGATCACATATATCCAATCTCATGCATGTCGTATTATCAAAGCCTCACCTCACTTAGTCATAGCTCAGTGGTGACAACACTCATCACATGGTGCTGCAGCTCATAAAGTGATCACAGGTTCTGACATACCTTCTAGTTGACTTGTATGTCCTGGTACCTGGGTAGACCATTTGGTACAGTCATCTGTAATACACCCACTCCCATTCCCACTCCAGAACCATGACCTCAGCACAACAGCCTCTTAGCTGAAGATGTTGAGGCTATCATAGCAAGACTCCTCACTAGGCAAATGCCTGCTTCTCCTCCTCCTCCTCCTGTTATTCCTTCTAGGCCTATTATCCCTCCACAACCCTCTTACTACTCCAGCATGGTACCCCTACCCCCTATGCCTTCAAACTTCAAGGGTCCAAAGTCAAATGACCCCTCCAAGTTCAGTGGTAAGCCTGAAGACTTAGAGAAGTTCTTCATGCAGTGTGAAACATACTTTGTCCTCTGGTCCCATTCATTTCCCCAGGACTAGATTAAGGTAAAGTTCACCTGAATGTTCTTCACCAGGCAAGCTATGGCATTTTGGGAATCCTCCTACAAAACCTGGTCCCAGCCCACAGTAATTTGGTCAGACTTCTAGGAAGCTATGAAGGTGCACTTTGGCCTTCACCTGCTAGAAGCAGCTGCTGAATAGGAGATAGTCAATGCCAGGCAAATGAAGGGCATTCTGGAATATATCAGCTAGATACAGACTCTCAACCAACAAGTCTGCCATCCTCTGGATGTCTTTAGGGGCTGGGTTGAATGTGGTTTGAAGAAGAATCTCTGCCAGGTAACGGCTCTTTAAGGTCAGGACTTGATGCCACAGGAATGGATCTCTAAAGCTATTCAAGTGAGACTGACCATGGAAGACATTAAAGCTGGCATCAACAAGTCTGAAAAGTCTTGACCCAACCTGCAGAAGCTAAAACAGTCAGGTAATGACTCTCAATCCTAGACAAAGAAGCAGAGGACTCCGACTTCAGAAAATAACCAGAAGTCAGAACTCCTGTATGTGTCAGGAAAGGAGTCGGATTGGGCCAAGAAAAATTCTGCTTGTAGGAAGTACCTTCACACCTTGCACAAGACTGATGAGTGCTTGGCAAAGGGCAAGAGCACTATCCTGCAACCTCAATCAAAGAGAGCTACAAAGTGGAAGGCTTCCCCTGAAGCTGAAGATGATGAGAGTTCTCTCTCATCAAAGAAGCAGAAGGGTAAAGAAGTTGCCAGCAGGGTCATTAACCTTCCAGATCCCTGAAAAGAGGGGGACAACATTCCCATGATCTAACCACTATCTCATGGTGGCTGATACAATTTTCCTTTGTCACAAAAGTTCTTGATTTTGTCTTGTTGAATCATGGCTTTGTTTTTTTTTTTTTTTCCAAAAGAATTGGTTGCATTGCTTTCTCAAGTTTTGGAATTCTCTACTTTGAAAAGAATTGTTTTGCCTTGCTTACTCAAGTTTTTGAAGTTTCTTTAGGAGCTGGTGTTCCATGGATTTTCTAGCCATAGTTCTTGATAGGTGGGCCACCAACATTGGGGCTTGTACTCTTACACCCATATGAGGGTGGTGATGACTGATAATACCACAAACTCACATTGGATTACATTCATGTTCCACAATTTCATAACTCTCATTTGGTTTTTTTTCTTTTAGAGTTTCTTAATAGATCTCTTTGTTTGTTTGAGGATGGCCTTAAGGCTAAAATATACTGGCCATGTAATAAACTGCCATTCATTACACTAGTCTATTGTAATTTCCATACCCTATGAACACCCCTTTTTGTCACCTCAGTTTGTTGTATAGTTGTCTCCAGCCATGATCTTCCTGGGAGAGATCAGGGAACAAATCCACTATATCTGTTATTCCATATGCTAAAGAAGGCCCAATTCAGGGCAAATGCATTTAGGTGCCAGTGGTTCTCTACTGGAAAACTCACACTCTCACAGGAACCAAGATGTATGCGATAACTGTGACTACCAAACTTGACCATGGCATGACAGGAGCCATGATCAGTGACCGCTTACCAATTTTAAAGATCACATGCACTATTCTAGTGAATATCTTGGCCTACAATGTTTCCTGCAAACAAGAATAGTAGTATACTCCCAAACTTCAGATGTAGGTCCTCAACCATCACAAGCTCATTGACTTCGATGTTGGCCCTATGCCCCCAGATGTCAACATCTACCTGCCGGTTAAGTGGTTTTGTGACTATGATGAGCCTTGTATTGACTATGTCAAGGCAGAATTGGTTTCCTTCCACTCAGAGAAATGTTGAAAGCACCTTGTCGCACCTAAGGTGGAAATGGTTTCAGTATTCTCACTCCTTGGAGACAATAACTTCTATGCCAACAACCAAGCTATTGGTGGTGCATTGGTTGGGTAGGTAGACACCCCTATTAATGAAGCTGTTGAACATCATTGGTGCATGGCTATGGCAAGGGAACCTGTTCAAGACTTCTCCAGTATATTCTTGTGAGCCTCCTCTACCTCCTCCTCAACTGCTTCTGAAGGATTTAAGTGGGAACAAATATCCCCCACTGTGTTCTCTGAACAACTCACCTTAGCACTCCCTCCTAATCGAGAGTAGGACTACAAGATTTACATGAAGGAAGTAGCAACACCTCCCTAGGGCCCTCTCTACAAATTGTCAGAGACTAAGCTTCAGGACTTGCAGGAATACATTGTATGCATGATGGAAGAAGGGAAAATCTGCCTATCCAAATCCCCTGCAGGAGCTCCTATCCTTTTCATCAAGAAAGCTGATAGATCTCTTGCCTTTTTATGTACTACCATAGCCTTAACAAGGTCATCATCCAGAACTGCTATCCTCTGCCCCTCATAACAGAACTCCATGATTGCATTGGAGCTTCCTGCAGTTTTTCAAACTTGGACGTAAAGAACAGCTACAACCTCATCTGCATAGCTAAAGGCGATGAGTGGAAGACTGCCTTCACAACCATGTATGGTCAGTTTGAATATCTGGTGATGCCCTTTGGCTTGTCCAATGCTCCCTCTGTCTTTCAGGAAATGATGGACACTATTTTCTATGATCTCTTGGATCTGGGTGTCATTATATACCAAGACAACATACTCATCTATGCTGAAACAAAAGAAGAGCATGATCACTTGGTCCAGGAAGTTCTCTAACATCTTGACAGAGGTGAGGATGGTCTAGTGGTATGGCTGTCCTAGTGTCATTATGTGGCAACACATAATGTTGTGGGTTTAAATCCCACTCATCTCATCCCATACCATGAATTTCCAGTTTGTTGCAGGTTTTGTAGTGTAAGCGAGTTTTCCCTGACCATGCAAGGTTGCCTAATTACTGGTTAAGTCCTTGTAAGCAAATGTGACTGATGACCTCAATGGCTGTATGAATGGTTACCCTGACAGTGCTTAGCAAGATTGCTCCTATATATGCGGCTATGTCTTTGCAATTAAGTTTGTGTGTATGCCCTGCCCATACAATAGTGAATTGAGGGAGAAGTATGTCCCCTAACATCTTGACAAAAACAAGCTGGCCCTGAAACTGTCCAAATATATTTGGGCAGTTTACGAAGTCGAGTTCCTAGGCTTTGTAATCTCTGACAAGGGAGTTTTGATGGCAGAAGATAGGGTCAAAACAGTTCAAGACTGGCCTGCACCCTCTACAGTCCATGAAGTCTGTTCTTTCTTAGGGTTCACCTGTTACAAGTAGGTGTCATTGTGAAGTCTCAGTAACTTGCAAGAGCCACTCAACTAGACATACTACTAAGTAAACTAGGATATCTCAACATTCAAGTCTAGATCCAGAAATACAACTTCCTATATAAAGAACAAGAAGGAGGAGCAAAGTTCGAGAAGTAGAGTGAATAAATTCTTAGTGCTCATAGCTACTCTATAGACTAAGGAGGAATCGAAAGAAGAACAAGATAGGTGACCTTTCTTATATTCCTAATTACTGTTATTTTACAACAAGATAGGTGACTTTACTTGTATTCCCAATTACTGTTATTTTACATCCCATTCCTCCAGCAGGGCATTTACACTTAATTAAAAGCAAGAACATAACCAGAGAAAAAGGATAGTCCTCTGCCTACTTGCACTGAAAAATAAAGAGAGAGAAAAGGAAACAAGATAGGTGATATTTCTTATATTCCCAATTACTGTTATTTTACATTCCTTTTCCTCCAAAACAAGCTAGGTGACTTTACTTGTGTTCCCATTACTGTTATTTTACATCCCTTTTCCTCCAGCAAAACAAGATAGGTGACCTTACTTACTTATATTCCCAATTAATGTTATTTTACATAAGGATGATCCTCTACCTACTCATGCCTAAAAGAAGAAGAAAGGAGAAAAGAAAGAAGAGAAAAAAAAGAAGAAAAATCACCTGTCTACTCATGCTGAGACAAAGAAGCCTTGAGAGAAGAAATAAGAAAAAGAGAAAAACAGAGAAAAAGAAAGGACGCTTCTACATTTCCTTCTCTTTCACTATCACTACTATGGAGGGTTCTGGAGGTGGGGGCAGCAGTTTTCCAAAGCCGAGTTCTACTAGTTTGGTCCAGAGGTTGGGTTTTTTGTAGAGAAGTTCTTTGGTCATATTCCATCCTATGAGCATTTGCCACTTCATCAGGATCATACAATTGTGGGGGTAGTGTTCTATGTTCTGGGGTTCTCCGCAGAGGCAGATATTTTGTTTGTAGTGGTAATGTATGAGGTTGGGGATATAGGCTCTTCCCATGCAAAATTGGAAGGCTCTGGTGGCCATGTACTTATCCAGGGTTGTGTAGGTATCACCTTTCTTTTCCACTATTCTACCTATGTGCTCTTTGAAGGATTTCCATACTCGCTCTTTGGTTTTTGTCTAGATAGCTGATCTTGTAACTGTTTTCTTTCGTATTGTTCCTTTGGTCATTTTGGGTTTGGGTTTCTTTGAGGTTGCTTTCGCCATTTGGTCAGCCTTTTCATTTCCTTCTATTCCAACATGGGCGAGTACCCTGTATATGGTAGCCTTGATGTTGCAAGCCTGGAGTTCCCAGTTTACCTGGAAAATCTCTTTTGTGACATGTTAGATTCCTCTGCTCTGGCCATTTGCCTTACAAAAGACAGAAAAATCATCTACTTCTGCTGCTTGCATTACCCATCCTAGAAACAAAGGAAATCCTGCACGGCTTCCACTCACAACCTTTCTCTAGGGCTTGTGACCTTCACATCCATTTGTTTCTTGGTTGTTGAGTCTTGTGTGATCACTCTAGGGGGCCTGAGAACCACTCTTAGGAACTCTGAGAGCATCATGTATAAGATGGGGTGGGCACCCAGGGTGCCTAATGTTAAGCAAGGTGAGTAGTTTTATGGTCACTTCTTGCTTAGGAAGCATTGGGCCAGCTTTCTGATCATTTAGCCAGGTAGGTGAGTGATTTTTCCCCCATGACTCACTCCCAGCATTGTGATCTAGGGTACTTTCAATGATCAGTGTGGGATATATCATGAGACTTGCCTACACAATGCAAGATATGGTAGTGAATTAGGCAAGTTGTGCTATAGGGGCTCTTAACCCATCTACAGTGACTACCATTCACTCCTACAGGACATCGTCACTGCACTAGTTCATGGTCTCACTTAGGGCGAACAACTCCAACCATTGTTCTTAGGTAGTAGGTGCAGTCTTTTCACTAGCTGAGGGCAACACTAGTGATAGTTTCTGCTCATTGTAATGTGGGGGGTAGTTCAAGAGGATCGAGTGCCCTTAACAAAATAGGTAACTTTTCATGTATTCCCTAAGCTAGTTTTTTACATCCTGTCCCCTCCAGTAGGGCATTTACACTTAACTAAAAGCAAGAACATAACTGAAAGGGACAGGATCCTCCTCCACCTACTGGTGCCTAGGAACCTGAAAGGAAATCCTCTACATACTTGTACAGAGAGAAAAAATGCAGACAACTATGTACAAAAGCTAACTGGGGAAAAACAATCACTAGGTGCACCTTAAAGCAATGAAAGAAAAACCCCCTATGTAGACTATGCGACTGAGTGAAAAATAAAAGATAAGAGGGAAAGGGAAATATGCAAACTCCTCCTTACTTTACCAAAGCACTTAAAACCTGATTTTCATCGCAGAAAAACAAAAAACAAAGTGGGGAGGGGAAGACTAAACTCCTCCCATAGTGGTGTACTTATCCTTTCTATTAGACTCAGATAGTTTGGCTTGGATCATTGTCATACAGATCAGATCATTCGCTTTGTGGGGACCAGTACAATTTGCACATCAGAGAACAGTGTTCTTGCAGGTGAAGCCTTTCAGCTGTTTGCAGTTGGCAACACCGCAGGTATGTTCAGAGATAGTGTGGGGGCTGGTGCAGAGTTGGCAGCAAGGAGGGGACTGACAGTTCTAGACTGGGTGTCCAAACTGTGAGCAGCAGGAGCATTGAGTGTCAGCACTGAAGGGGATGTATTTTACAGTGCGATAGGTTTTGTTGAGGATGGCGAGGCCCTTAAGAATGCAGGCCTCATTGTTGTTATTGATAATAGTGATCACCAGGGACCCTCATTCTATTTGTTGATTTTTGTGCTGGAGGTCAACCAGCATAAGGTCATTGCAAGGGTAACACCAGAGTTATAGCACTCTATCTCCTGTCGAAGATAGGATATCTGTCCTATGGTGTTGAGGTCAGTGGCGGTAGAAACAGCATGGACGATGTACTTCTTCCATATGTGGTTGCAGTTAATTCCTTTGACTTTACAGAATTCACCAACATTATAGCACTCTATCTCCTGTCGAAGATAGGATATCTGTCCTATAGTGTTGAGGTCAGTGGAAGTAGGAATGGCATGGATGATGTACTTCTTCCATGTGTGGTTGTAGTTAATTCCTTTGACTTCGCAGGATTCACCAACTACTTTGGTGATGATGGGTCTGTAAGCAAGGACGGCAGTAGCAGTTACAGTCTCCATAGTCATGAGGATGAGCATGGTGGGGTTGTTGTTTCGGCATCACTGGATGCACAAGAAAGACAGAGCTTTTAGCATTATCCAGGGACAAATTGACACAGTCACAGATTTAGATGTGGGCATCCTCGCTGAAGGCTAATGGTTCTTTGATATCAATAATAATTTCTCAGTCACAGCAGGTGGGGTAGTGTAGTGGGGAATGGGGGTGGTTGGGAGTAGGTCCTTCTAGGTGACCTGGCCACCTTTCTTCTCCTGTTTTTTTGAAATGACCTGAGCCTAAGTTTGAGCATCCTAGGCTTGTTGTGGGGCAGGGAGGGAGGTGGTGGTGGTGGCAATGAAGCGAAGTTTCCAGAGGTCCTTTGCAGTTGCTTTTTGTTGTTTTTGAATACCCTTGAGGGACTCGAGGACTTCAGGTGGGGTAGGCAGGGTCTCAGGGATAGGTGCTGAGGCCTTAGTTGTGGGGAGTGGTCTCGACTCCACAGCAGTGACTCAGTTAGCGAGCTCCATCTAGGTGTTAGCAATGGTGGTGAGGGTTGACTGGATAGAATCCAGCGACTGTTAGATGGTGGGAAGATCTCTTGCAAAGAAGGTGATCAAGTTGGTCTTGTATGATTCTATGGCTGTAACCTCAATAGTATTGCTTCCTGTGAAGCAGTGGTGTCCGGCAGTGTTGTAGCCTAGGAATTTGCCAAACTTGGACATGGCAAGGTTGACTGGGATTTTGCAAGAGGGCTTCCACCTGTTGGATGACAGCTGGGAGGGGGGGGGGCGACCTTCACAGAGGAAGAAAGGGGTAGAGGAGGGGGGGGAGTGGTGATAGGGGCAGGGGTGTGGTGACGATGCGACATTGCTTAAGGTTAAAGTTTGAAATTTCAAATATGGTGCAATTTCAAAAACTAGAAGTGTTAGGGTTGAGAAGCCTGAACAAGATAGGTGACTTTACTTGTATTCCCAATTACTGTTATTTTACATCCCTTTTCCTCCAGTGGGGTGTTTATACCTAAAACAACATAGGTAACTTTACTTATATTCCCTAAGCTAGTTTTTTACATCCTGTCCCTTATCGTTTCCTTCCCAAAGCTAATTAAGCGCCAGGAACCGGGGCGTCACACTCAATTAAGAGCCTATGACATAGGTTCGTTGGCTCCCATTAGGGGTTGGTGAAGCCTTTCTAGATTCAAGTGTAATATCCTGAGCATACCAAATGGTACGCGGGTAGACACGGCAACAGGCTGAGGAGTCCGTGGACTAGCTTAAGCCGACCTCAGGTTAAACTGCTGATTACCTTTCTCAGAACTACCAGGGTACTTAAACCTTAAGACTGACTGCCTGATATGCTGGCTTTTGTTGATACCCAAGTAGACCCCTTAGAGACAAGTCCTAGTTGCCTCCACCTCCGTCACACTCATTAGCACCTACTACTACTCAGCGCTTTATTCTAGGGCTATGGGAGAGAGACACCAGTATTGTTGACTGGGCCCTCG
>JABYPW010000578.1:0-23578 GCA_016880775.1 Phymatotrichopsis omnivora | reverse complement strand
CCGTGGCACTTGGTCATTAAGCGAGGTGAGCAGTTTTACGGCCGCTTCATGCTTAGGAAGCATGTGAAAGAGGGGTAGGACATCACCGTGTCCCAGGCAAAGGTAGGGGTATGCGAGACACCTTGAATAACCGTCTACACGGTATACAGTACGGTCACGAATAAGGCGAGTAGCACTGACGGGGGCTCTCAACCTGTCAACAGTGACTACTGTTCATGTTATAGAGGACACTGTATCACACTATCCAGTTGTTCGCTCATGGGGGCACGACCACTGTCGCAGCTTTTCATAGAGGGGGACGACGATGTATCTCAAATATCATTGCGAGAGGGGAACTCGCCAGGTGAGGAGGTTCTTCAACCTAAGGTGGGGGGGGGGGCGAGATTCTTGAGAAGCCTGACTGTCAGGAGCATCGATACTTTTATCCTATTTGTAACTAGATACACTTTTTCCTCCAGCGGAACTGTCAGGAGCATCGAAACTTTTTTCCCATTATTTAAATATACTTTTCCTCCTAGTAGGACGTCTTTTTACTAACTTAATACAATGGACTAGCTAGGTTTTAGAAAAGGAAGGAAAACGAGTGACATAGCTAAAAAAGGAAATTCTCCACTCCTGCTGACCGCATTACCCTTAGAATAAAGAAAATCCTCCACTTCCACCGATCGCACGATCGCTTACTGCAAAAATAAGAAAAAAGGGGCGGAGGCTGCTCCGTCCTCGGCTAAGTCAGGGCATCTTACCTATTTGTTGAAGGGGGATGGCTCTAGGTGGGCATTCTAAAAGAGCCTGAAGAGGTAGATGCTATTTGGGGATTCGAGGTATTTCAGGTCTTGGGGGCGGATGATGACTATGAGGTTGCAGAGGTGCATCTAGTTTTTGTGTGACTTAGGGATGGCTTGTATCCCTAGGAGTGGGATCTGCCTATGTAGATATATGTCTTTGGAGGCTAGTTCGAAGAATTTGTCAACGGTGGGGGGGAGCTCTTTGATCTCAATGTCGAGGATCCTGACTTTGACATTCGTTGGTCCTATTTCCACTGGTCCATACAGTTAGCCAGCGTAGTCCTGGCCGGCTTGTCTGATTTCTAGGAAATAGGGGACGTATTCTTCAATGGGGACGTTATGCGGACTTTACATTCTCACTATACCTCTTTGGTCTGGATCCATTAGGAAGTGTCGCTTGGTGTAGTGGACTCCTTTCCTTTGGAGAGTGAGGGGTACAGCTTCCTATAGGCCGTATGCCGACAGTCTTAGGTGGCTTAGGGATCTTGGTGATAGTGGTTGGATGTAGGCCTGTCTTTCCATCATAGAGAGGACTTTGTTATTTTCTAATTCATCGATCATTTTTTCCAAAGCTTGAGGGTTAGGTTGCCTGTTAAGGCCTGGTGGTGCTCTTGGTTGGGCAGGGGTGGCTGGGGTGGAGGGGGTGGCGGTGCGCACATTGGTGAGGATTTCTACTGACCTTGCTAGCTAGAGGATAGACTGGAGTATGTCTTTTTAGGAGTTAAGGAGGAAGAGCAGATGCTCTTCTATGTCAACTGGTTGGTCGGTGGTATTCCTAGCTTTTTCAGCGACTTGTTTGAGCTTGTCGGCGATCTGGTTAATGTTCTTTTTAGTGGGCTTGTTGGATCTGATCAGGCTAGTGGTGGTGGGGTGGGCTTAGAAGGTTCTAATGGCCAAAGTACTCACGGCCGCAGCAGTGCGCTTTGCACAAGCTGTCTTTGCAGTAGTAGCTGTGGTAGGTGCCGTCACAGTTGGTAATAATGAATGCTCGTCTCTTGTTCCAGACGACTTGTTTGCGTTGTGGTTGTTCATTGGGTTTGACATTTGTGCTTTGTGTGTTTGGTTAGGGCATCTACTGACTCGATTGTCTATGTACCTAGCACTTAAGTCTCTTAGACGATCTTTTTCAGGAGGTGTTTGTGTAAAAGCAATAGCTGAGAACTAAGAGTGTGACCTTCTACTTTTTGAAGAGTTTTTAGTAATAGGGTGAGGCTATTGTGAAGGTGGGGTGTTGTTCAGAAGAACTGAGAGGCCTACTGTCAGGAGCATCCAGGAGGGGGGGAAAATCATTTTTATTTTATCTTTACGACCCCACTAGGGGTCGTCTAAAAGAACCACCCCTTGCAGCTATGGAAAGCTATGACATGAGGTAAAAAGACAGCTGACCTAGTATCGGTAGCGCAGTCTACGGATAGATAAAATACAGGTTTATTCCCGAGTCCTCCTCGCTTACACACAATGAACTAAAGAAGAAACAGGGCAGAAGGGAAAAGAAAGGCAGGGGAAAGTACAACTCCAAAAAGAAACGCGACCGGCACAAAAGCGAAGAACCCAGTATGTCAAAACAGTGGAAGAACCTTAAGCGAAAAGGAAAAGGAAAAGCCCAGGGAACCCCTTTCCCATATCCAGTGAGGTGAACCTTACAACAACTGGGAGGAATTGAGGTACTAGCTAAAAACACTAACTGAAGAAAAGGGAAAGAGAAAAGACAGAGGAGATAACAGAAGCCAAACTCACAAAAATCTTACACAAAGGGAACAACAAGAGCAGAAAAAGAGATGAAACACCGAGGGGCCCTAAGTCTCCATTCCCTCTTCCATCATAGCATGCAGGTTTTCCACTCGCTTGTTATTATCAGCCAAGGCCTGTAAATAGACTGGGCAGAGGGGATTGTTGGTGGGGTGTCCGGCATCGCAGTTAGAACATTCAATTACCGTGTGATCGCATTGTCGTCTGCAGCGTTTACATTCTGTGTTGCTACAGAAGTGTTCAAAAACTGCATGGGGTCCAGCACAAAGGTGGCAGTAGGGGGGGGAGGTGCACTTCAGTTGGTGATGACCGAAGCGGCAGCAGCGGGAACACTGGGTAGCCTTGGAGAAGGTGATGTAGGGGTCGGTCCAGCGGTTCTTGTTGAGAATGGTCATACCTTGTGAAATTCGGTAGTGGTTATTGTTCACCACCACAGTGATAACAATAGATGAGGCGGGTTTGCTGATAAGCTTGTCCTTCAAAGCGAGCCAGCGGGGGGTCTGGGCGAGTATAACACCTTGGTTAAATTTCTCGATCTCCTTTCGGATGAGCAATATATGTTCCATTTCCAAGGTATTGAGGACAGGGGTTGGCACATTGTGCACAATGTACTTCTTGTGCAAGAAGTTATGGCGGAGGCCAGTTGTGGTGGGGAAGAACTTGCATACTGCCTCTTCAATCATGGGTTTGTTGGCAAGGACTTGCTATACGGTTGTGTTTTACATTACGGAGAGGAAGACGTTGCTAGCTCTAGCGTTTTAGACAGAGTAGATTTAGCAGGCAGACAGGGCTTTCTTCTACACCAGAGCAGAGTTGACAGCATCCCGAATAGCAATAGGGTTGAACTTGGGGACTTCTCCCTCGAGATTGACAATGATTTCCCATTCTCACTTGGTGGGATACTTGAGGGTGGGAGGGGCAGTAGCAATCAGTTGTGGCGTAGCCGTTACTTTGCCTTTAGTTTTCTTCACTACCTGGGCCCAGGTGGTGTCAGTAGTAGTGGGTGCCACTTGTGGCACAGTAGGAGCAGAGGAAGCCAGGGAAGAAGAGATCTTCTTTACCGCTTTAGCAGTTTTGGACGTTTCCGACAGTAGCTTTTTGATGGAATCAGAGAGTGCGAGGTTGATGTCAGTGGGGCCTGCCTTAGCCAAGGCTGTAGCAGTGGTGTTGTGGGTGGTGATGGCTTCTAGTTCATCAAAGTGAGCTTTGACAGACTGTTGGCCAGCAATGATAGTAGTGACCGCTTCCTGGATTTTGGTGACCATGGCCAGGAGAGAGGGCGAGGTCTAGGTGTAGAACTGGAGGTCTCTGTATCTGATGTACAGGTCACTGATGAGGGGTGCTCTGTGCATTGAGATAACGTCGCTCATACCAGGTTCATTCTTGACTGTGGGGGAGATGCCGGACACCTTGAATGAGGTGAACATTGTTTTAATGGTGGCGGCTTTGTCCCTTGCCTCTTGAGGGGGGGGGATTAAGGCCAGGTGTTTGGGATTTCTTTGAACTTCGAGACATTGTCACGATGTTTCTCGACGCGAGATAATACTAATAGCTGAGAACTAAAATCTAGGGGGTAGTTTGAAGGTGCGAAGGAGCCTGTTAGGAGCATCTAGAGGGGGGGGAAATTCATTTTATTTTATCTTTATGACCCCATTAGGGGTCGTCTAAAAGAACCTCCGCTTGCAGCTATGTCAAGAAATGACAGAGGTAGAAGACAGCTGACTTAAGGTCGTTAGCACAACCTACAGTTTACAAGATAAAATACAGGTTTATTCCTGAATCCTCCTCACTTACACGCAATAAACTAAAGAAGAGACAGGGCGGAAAGAAAAGAACGGTGGGGGAAAGTGAACTTCAAAAAGAAAATGTGACTAGTACAAAAGCAACCACCCAGTACGTCAAAACAGCAGAAAAACTTTAAGCGAAAAGGAAAAAGAAAAGCTAGGGGAACCCCTTTCCCATCTCCAGCAAGGCAAACCTTACAACAACCGGAAGGAATCGGTGTATGTCAGGAGCATCTAGGGGGGGGGGGGGAAATTGACTTTTATTTTATCTTTACGACCTTGCTAGGGGTCGTCTAAAAGAACCTCCGCTTGTAGCTATGGAAAGCTATGACACGAGGTAAAAAGACAGCTGACCTAGTATCAGTAGCGCAGTCTACAGTAAAGATAAATACAGGTTTGTGAGTGAATCCTCCTCGCTTACACACAATAAACTAAAGAAGAGACAGGGCAGAAGGAAAAGAGTGGCAGGAGAAAGGAAAACTCCAAAACAAAAATGCGACCGGCACAAAAGCGACCACCCAGTATGTCAAAACAGAAGAAAGTCTTTAAGCGAAACAGAAAAAAGAGAAGCCTGGGGAACCCCTTTCCCATCTCCAGTGAGGTGAACCTTACAACAACTGGAAGGAATCGAGGTACCAGCGAGGAACACTATCTAAAGAGAAAGGAAAGAGAAAAGACAAGGGAGATAACGGAAGCCAAACTCACAGAACACTTACACAAAGGGAACAACAAAAGCAGGAAAAAAGAGATGAAACACTGAGGGGCCCTAAGTCTCTATTCCCTCTTCTATCACAGTACGCAGGTTCTCCACTCTCTTATTATTTTCGGCCACAGATTGCAAATACATGGGACAGAGGGGATCGTTAGTGGGGTGGGCGGCATCGCAATTAGTACACTTAAGTACCGTGTGGTTGCATTATCGTCTGCAGCATTTACACTCTGTATTACCACAGTAGTGTTTGAAGATGTCATGGGGTCCAGGGCATAGGCGGCAGCGGGGGGAGGATGTGCACTTCAGTTGATGGTGACCGAAGCGGCAGCAGTGGGGGCATTAGGTTGCCTTCGAGAAGGCAATGTAGGGGTCAGTCCGAAGGTTCTTGTTAAGGATGGTCAGGCGCTGGGAGATGCGATAGTGGTTGTTGTTTACCACAACAGTGATGACAATCGAGGATGCGGGTTTGCCAACAAGCTTATCCTTCGAAGCGAGCTAGCGAGGGGTTTAGGCGAGGACAACTCCATGGTTATATGTCTCGATCTCCTTTCAGATAAGTGACATGTGTTTGATCTCGGAGGTGTTCAGGACAGGGGTTATCACGTTGTGCACGATGTACTTCTTGTGCAAGAAGTTGCGGCGGAGGCCGGTCGTGGTGGGGAAGAACTTGTTTACCGCCTCTTCAATTGTTGGCTTGTAGGCAAGGACTTGCTAGGCGGTTATGTTTTCCATTACGGGCAGTGGTGTTGTGGGTAGTGATGGCCTCAAGTTCGTCAAAGCGGGCTTCGATCAACTATTGGCCGGCGGCGATGGCAGTAACCGCCTCCTGGATTTTGTTTACGGAAGCCAGGAGGGAAGGCAGGTTCTGGGTGAAGAACTGGAGGTCTCTGTATCCGATGTACAGGTCACCGATGAGGGGTGCTGTGTGCATTGAGATAACGTCGCCCATACCAGGTTCATTCTTGACTGCAGGGGAGATGCCGGACGCCTTGAATGAGGTGAACATTGTTTTAATGGTGGCGGCTTTGTCCCTTGCCTCTTGAGGGGGGGGGATTAAGGCCAGGTGTTTGGGATTTCTTTGAACTTCGAGACATTGTCACGATGTTTCTCGACGCGAGATAATACTAATAGCTGAGAACTAAAATGTAGGGGCTAGTTTGAAGGTGTGAAGGAGCCTGTTTCAGGAGCATCTAGCTATCTGGGCTTCCCTAGCTACTTTGATGCGAAGAACTGGGGCGTCGCGCTGAATCAAGAGCATATAACATAGGTTCTATATCTCCCACTTAGGGTTAAACTTGCCTCCCCCGCCTCTTTAGATCCAAGTGTAATATCCTGAGCATACTCAAAGGTACGCAGTTAGACACGGGAACAGGCTGAGGAGTCCGTAGACTAGCCTAAGCTGACCTCAGGTTAAACTGTTGATTACCTTCCTCAGAACTACCAGGGTACTTACACCTTAAAAGGTTTGCTGCAATTACTGGCCTTCGTTGATACCCGAGTAGACCCCTTAGAGGCAAGTCCTAGTTGCCTCCACCACTGTCACACTCATTAGTACCTACTACTACTCAGCGTTTTGATCTAGGGATATAGGAGAGAGACACCAGTAATGTGTTAACTGGGCCCTCGCTTCCTCACCCCTGTCAGGAGCATCTAACAGTGTGCATTTAAATACCAATTCCAACCTAAGAAATGACTCATAGATGAATAAGGAAATAGAAGAAAATAGAAACTGACATATCATCCATGACAAATATTCTGATCACTACTCTCTATTCTTGTATGGCCTAGAAGAGTCTGGGTCTCGGACAGGTAAAGATTAGCAATGTATGAGTAACAGATCGCCATGACCTCTGAAGTGTTATGTCCTCTCATAATGACTGTCTCGATCAGTCAGGCTGCCTGTTCCGGCGAGTTGACTAAGTGCCACTGCGATGTGCTGATGTTCCAATCACGTTTTTCACTTGGATATGGTCTCACAGATCATCACTAGCGTGATGAGTCACCAGAGGTGTCACATGTAAGACCAATAAGGCAGAGCCTTCATGAGATAGGCAGAGCCTGGTAGCTGTAATGGGTGTAACACTTACTGGGTGCATTCTAGGTACTAGTCTATCATCGCGCAAGTCCATGGTACCATGGAACTATAACAACATGTATAGAACTTATTCTAGGTCAACTATAATGTATATTAGAACCTGTGATCATCTGATATGCCATATAACTAAGTGATAAGTGTTGTTGCCACTAAGCCCTAACTAAGTGTAGTGAGGTTTTGACAATATAACATATATAAGATTAGATGTATATGATCGATAATAAGGCTTATCACCTTGATCTCATTGTGATATACTGATTGGTCATATTGTTGGAGGACAGGACTTGAAGAGTTTCCTCTCTAAAGGTCCTGAATGATCATTCCAAACTATTCTCTAATTCTCTAATCATGAAACTAATCTCCTTTTAGGGAATAGTAAAAGAAATAGGGAATCTTAATAGAATGTTTCAATGGGGTTCGTTTCCTTTGTAAATGTTTCTCTTTAGCTACTAGGTCAGAAATGGGTATTTAAGAGGGAGTAGATAAGCAATGTATTTTATGCTGTATAAAGGGTTACCCTAACAGCGCTTAGCAATGTATTGCTACCTCTCTTAGTTAGGCCATTCGATTAAGTTCATAAAAAGCCACCCACTAGAGAGTGTGACCGATGGAAAAGAGTTTTACCAATGTATTTTATTTCTTCTTCTTCTCTCTCTAGCCATCATCTTAAGTCTTATACCATCTTTATACCTTGAGAATATATTTTGCTTTTCTTCAATAAATTCTTAAGACCTTGATAAGGGTAGAAACTATAAGCAGTTGTAACTTGCCAGTTGAGATATATAAGTTCACTCAGTAAGACCATTTTGCGAAGCTTCTTGTACCTATACCTATGTCTATATCCTCAACAAATCTCCCTTCACACTATTTACATATGTAGTGCCTGGGAGCACTCACTTCTTCCTGCTATCTACTAATTTTCAGCTGGGGAAATTGTATAGGGTTCTGCTGTATTCTTTAGGACTATATAATAAGTGGATGTGTTTGAAGGTGTGTAGGTACTTAGTCAGGGGTAGTGGGTTACTATTGGGATGTAGATATATTTTTGACTGTGTAAGCAAGGCTAGGTCTTGTACATTATCACAATATCTCCTATATAGGTTTTTCAATGTTTAATGCAATAATAGCACTAGAGTATACTATAGTAGTGATGCATAACTAGGAACCCATCAGTTCTTGACCAGTTATAGATAATCCCCTGTAGAGTGAGCTATATCTAAGTACCTATCCCTAGACAAAGAGGCTAAGGTACTCTTAATCATTATCTTCCTTGGCAATTATCATGAGAAAAAGATGAAAAAGAAGAAAAGAGATGTTGTGAAATGTAGGGGGGGTTTAAAGAGTTGATAGAGGAAATAGAAACCTAAAGAACCATTTCCTATTCTAGACCATCCTTTAATTTGTCATAATTGATGTCTATAGATGGGTATATAAAGGAAAGATACAATCAACACTTTATTTGGCATATATCATATAGGAAATCTTTAGGCCTTACACCTTATCTGTCATAGTCTCTCATAGTATGAGCCTAACTAGGTAGACTATGATCTTATGGTTAACTAGACTAATATTATATCATTCTAACAACTGATCATACAATTACTATAGTGATAACTTACTATACTTAGTTAAGGCTAATGGCCAAGCTATACTATACTATGTCATACCACATAAACTGATATAATAGTGGACTTATCCTAGAGCATTTAACATAAAATAGTGAAGGAATAGGACAGCATCAGCATATGTGACATTACAGCCATAACTAACATGATAGCATAGGAATAATGTACCTTGTGCAAGACCACTACTGGTATTTATAACAAGGTGTATGAAGATAGATTTGAATATTATATATCTATGAAAGTTATTAGGGGAATCAATGCTGAATTTTCAGTTCAAATAAATGCTTAATATAAAAGCATTAGAACATTAAAGATAAGGGGTAATTAGAAGTAGGGAAACTCTATTTATATAACATTTAAATAACTTCACATGATTGGTGGTTCAATGATTGAAATGTTTGAGATTTTTCTGTATTTTTATATATATATATATATATACCCATATATTCTCTAAGAAAAAGGTCTCCAAGTAAATACCTGTGTGCTTTACACAGCTCTAACCTTTTTTAAAGCATTTTTCTTAATTTACAAGGTTAGAGGGTTTTCCTTCTATGTTAAGCATTGTCAAAAACTTACAGAATCTGGCAGTCATTTGGTTTTTATTTTTTTATATTTTGCTATATATGTAAATCTTGCTTTCCACTTTGAAAATAAAAGTTTTTCCTATCACTGTAATTAATTTTTTGTACTGTAAATGTATATACATGATAATCAAAGGTTCTATATATAATAGTTGATATCTCTAGTATAGCAGTATTAGTATGGTGGAGGCCACTTAAAGGTGGTACCTCAAAACCACTAAAATTTGCGACACTTGCAATATGAAACCACAAATATAGAGATAATGTTTTTAATGGAGAATGATAGCAAATAACCTATATAAAGACTCTCCGTTATTATTTTTTCAATTAATTATGTTGTGGTTGTAATAATAGAGATTGCGATGAGGACAATTAGTATAGGAAGAGAGAGCTTTTTGTACACTAAGATGTGCCAAGATATGCCAAGATATGCCAAGATACACTAATTGTTACTATATTTATATATTCAATCTCATCATTTCCAGCCCTCTACTATTCCCTTTCTAGCTCCCTTCTAT
Source organism: Phymatotrichopsis omnivora (assembly GCA_016880775.1). NCBI lineage: Eukaryota > Fungi > Ascomycota > Pezizomycetes > Pezizales > Rhizinaceae > Phymatotrichopsis > Phymatotrichopsis omnivora. Next base: position 13,729 of record JABYPW010000578.1, on the reverse strand, counting down.
ATGATTTATATACTCTATCTGCAAATTCATTCTGTCCTCGTAATAATCTATCCATATACACTTCAATCCACCTCTTGCTCTGATTTGTAAACCTTGGTATTGTATTTAAAGAAACTGAATTCAATGTAGCCATAATCATGTCCTGTAACTCAGTAAATTTATGTGCACAATTATCATATGTATATCTTTTAACCTCCACCTAGAAATATTCAATATAATTCGTTTCACAATAAAATTTCAGATCAAAAATGCATTTATGCCCTTTACCTTTAATGACAGTCTTTAAGAGTGAAAATTCCCCCAAAAAATCTTGCTCATTTTCAAGAACCTATAATGCACAACAACTCATCCCCTGTTTACACTAATCCAATATGTGCGATTTATCTTCAGGAGTAACATTTTTACTCTCACCAAATTGCTTTTTTATCCCTTCTCTCCAAAGTCCTTGTTCTTGAAGTACCCTCCACATTCCTTTGGGTTTTCCGATCAAATCTGGAGAAACATTGTCTTGTAGTTCAAAGACCATAGACTGATAGATATTGTCTCCAAATTTTATGTTGTACATAATAGGCTACATGGCACCTAGTCTAAGATTTATTTGTGATGCCACTAAAGCATCTTTGGACTTCACTGAATGTCCACTGCTATTGTCCAATGTAAATAGGGTGATATAGTGAGGGAATGCTTTCTGGAATATTGCAATCGATTTTTGGACTAATTGGTGAACTATTTTTTCAGAATTCCAATACCCTTTATAACTGCTTCTACTCCCATATTGAATAATCTCTGTCACCTCTTGATAATTATTTCCTAGAATCCCACCATATTACAAGCATCCATAGGCAGCAGTAGGGTACTCTGAGACTATCAATCCCTTCCCTTTACTCTTCTACTTAAGTATCTCAACACTATCTGGTTTCCAGTGCTCTTTCTTATCATCTTTTGCATAAAAAATCGATTCATCATACATAACAAGTATTCTCCACTTTATACCCAAAGGAAATAGTTTTGGATTCCTACTATTATCATTATATTCTTCTAAGGAAAGTAAAATTTGTCTAAAGCTTAGGTAGAAAAATATTATTCAAGTATGCAATAATATCTTCCTGCTTATGGCTATCCACATATCCTTTTTTGCCTTGACTATAGCCCTAACCAAGCTTTGTAAACCAACAACATGTACTATAAATTGAAAATTTCTTTCTCAAGGTAAGATCAGACAGTTAGGGACAGTTTTCATTGGTAATATTCAGTGACGTTTGAGATGAACGTTCTATATAGTTATCATTATGTAGTTCCGAAATTCTCATTGTACTTGCAACACCTTCATACTCTGCTGCTTTATCTACAGCCTCTATTAAACATTTATTTAGGATTAAGTCAGGTGCTTTTACCATCCTGCATATTGTCCTCTCAAACTTTGCAGAATTAGATACTCCTGAACTGCAATTTCTATGCCCTCATCATTAAAAAATGATTTGACTTTCATATGAAGACTGTATACAGGTATCAGTATAGGTGTTCAGAATTCTTCCTATTCCTAATGCCATTTTTGTAAGCTTCATGCTAATCCCTTACTGTATCTGACAGAGTTAGATAACAATATGTTTATTTCAATTTCGATATACTTTCCTATTTTTTTCATTTAGCAACTTTTCATATTATATGAATAATATATATAATGTTTTATAATTACCTTGCTATATTTCAGCTTTCAATACACCTAATACTCCTTGACACCTTATTGCCCACTGGCTATGTAGCTTCTTTTAATATACAGTTCTTACTCATGAATTGAATTATATACAACTTTCATTTGGGCATCGAAAGATTTGTTGTTGAATATAGATTTTTTGCTATCTGCATAGATATGGACTCTTTCTTTATCCTCGCTCTACTCTGATGCCGAGTTATTATTATCGTAAGCTAAAATCAAGGTCGCTAGTGGAGAAAAAAAGTTCCTGATATTTTGACCATATTTCTCACAGTACTTATTGGCAGCCTTTTGTTTACTGCGATAGTAATAGTAAAGTTGGCAGGACTGCTTTTTGGATGAACTATTTTTTTTATTGTAACTTATTCTTCTTCTGCACCATATTCTAACCCTCTTTAGGCTGGCCAATTTCTATCATACACAAATCTACTGTTTTCCCCTTTCCTTCATCTTTCTTCCATAAATCTCCCCTCCCTATATCTACTTTATTCTCCTCCCTTCTGCTATACTCTGAATCTCCATACCTAGCAACTTCTTCCTATTCATAATCTATCTCCTCTATAACACCACTATATGTAATAATACCCTGCCTCTCCTACTCTTCTTTTGTAAGAATAATCTCTTCCTCAAAGCTACTATCACTAGAGGAATCTATCTCAGTATGCTTAGAGATAGTACTGTCAAGATTTCAGAATTGCAGCAGGCATAGGCTAGTGCTAACTTCAGATATAGAAGCATAGTTCAGAGGGGGGAGTAGGGGTTTACCACATTTTTGTTGGCTGTTAGGGGTCAAAGCTAGTGACAGTTCACTTCCTTCATCTTCATTATCTAGAATCTCAATATGAAGTAGAACCTTTCAGCGTCAGTCTTTTGGTGGAGGTGGAGATGACCATTCAAATCTCTGCATGTACAAGGATATTGCAGTAGCATTAAGCCTTTGCCTTGTTACCTTTGAATATGTTATCCTAACCAAAAGTTCAGTACGTTAGCCTATTTTTTTTATTCTAGTGAATATATATACTTACTCTTAATTTTGAAATGTTTTTGAGTATTTTACAAACAATAGAAATAGAAATAATGATAAAAAAATCTATTTCCAATCATGTGATATTCCCTGGGAAATTTTTATACATTTTACCAAGAAATGGCAAGATGTACCCTTGTTAAAAGTGGCCTCTACCATAAATAATTTAAGGCTTTTTGTACATCCATTCATAGGATAAGAAAATTGTAAAAGCAGGGCCCTCTACCAATCACCCTAATTTACCCTTCCCTTCCCACTTGCCACTCCTAACCACCTTATTTCTTCTTGTGCCATTTTTTAGTTATTAGACTTAAGTAATTGTATAACCATGATACTGTGGTGATAACCCTCCTAGACCTTTCATCCACACCTCCCCTAACCTTTTTATTCCTGTGCTCTAGATAGTCCAACCTCTTCTACCCCCAACTGATGCCCCTGAAATATCCACCATCATCTCCTTATCCTTATCACTCACATAAATGTCTAGACATTGAACTCTTTTTTAATGTCCAGATATTTGTGTGAGTGATGAAGATAAGGAGATAGGGTGCTCATCTCCAAGGACCTAAAGATGATATATAGATAGGTGGCAGCAGCAAACATCCATCTGCTATTAACCATCTTCAATCTAATAAGACTATAAATTATGACTTCTAATACTAATACTTAGTGAAAAACTGTAAGTTTCCTTTCCCCTTCCTAGTGCTTGCAATAATTAGTAGAATATTTCTAACATTTACTTGACCTAGGTATTGCATATTTTTAATGGGGTTATACCTAGGATGTAATAGAATATCTCCAACACACTATTCTGTAAAATGCAAAAAATTACACAAGACTATCCACATTTATGGATACTGTGGCTTTAGTAATTGACACATACCTCAAAGAGTTGGAGAAGGTTGTAGGGGATGAGGCTACACATCGAGGTAAGTATGAAAAGGCTTTAAGTCTAATACATTCATTTTAAGAAGGTATAAATACATATCCTATCCAAAAGAATAGGGGCATAATGAAGGGCATAGTCAAGTAGTGTTCCTGGTTTTTCAAGGCTGATGACCTGGCCATACGAGGCTGTAATAATTCAGTTTTAGGTAGGATGATTTCTTTAGTCTTGTTACTGCCTAAAGGTGATCACTGACCCATAATACCAGTATTAGGGCATCATGTAACTTCCTTAGTCTAATGATGTTAAGGCTCTTTGCACACCCAATGCTAGTCCTATCAGGGCATAAGTGACCTCTTCAGTCACCAATGTTCTGATAGGAATCACCCTAATTCTCTTTCTCTCACTGTGTTAAATCAGGACAGTCACTCATCTTATATGAAATAATGTCATGATATGATTCATGATTCACTGACTATAATAGTCAAGAATTCAAGCACTTTTGGAATCATCACCAGGGGAAATGGTATACACCTCGTCATTAATATGAGCTAGAATGGAAAGCCCCATACTGGAAGCTCAAATAGGAATTAAAATCCCAACTCTAGAAACTCGAACAAGAGGAAAAGGGCTTATAATTTAGTTCACCATGCTCATCGTCTATGAAGTTATTAATATACTAACAAGATTAGTCTAGGTCTTCATGCTGATATAGAGTAGAAGTTGTTACAGCGAGCTATGTAAAGATAAACTGAAACTTAATGTAGAAACTACATAGCAGAGCTGTTACTGAGAAGGTTCTCTATGATATATTCAAAAACATGAGCAAGGAGTGCCTAGATGATTCATATATCATCACTACTGGTAATTATAGTATTTAGGCATTATTCGAGCTAAGGGATTGGCAGGTGATATATAAGAAGCAACCAGAATAGCTGGAGAAGAATTTGTCGCTTGTACAGGTAATTTCCAAATTTATCAAGGTAAGTAATGGTAAAGTTTACTCCCGATATTGCGTCTGATGCTGACCACATAGCTAGAATTGCCTGAGCATTTAACACACATTCTGAACGAAACCTCTTTTTTACCAATAGGCGAATACTATAACTGTGATAAGTACTATGATACATATTAGGATTATCTTATTTACAATATGCTGTAAGTTTTTGCCTCATATAATAGTTACCCCTAAGCTCATATTTGATTCTACCTTGCTACTATATGAGGATCCTGATCAAGTATTGTTGAAGAAGTATCATGAAACTTTGTTCGATATTGACATCTGGTCTATTGTAGTTGATTACTACCTGTAGGATAGTAAAGGAATAGCAGTTCTTCAGTATGTTTTTTTCTAGCTCTAACATATCATTAAAATCTGAAGTTGGTAGTAAGGAGGTAACTTGCTTGGCTAGTTCCTGGAGGAGGAACTTAGGCAGAACAGATATAATAACATGAAAGGAAATTAGCTCATGTTTTGATAGGTTTATCTGGGACTTGTAAGGTTATGAATATACCGCGATGGAGTGATCCAGGGTCTTTGAGGGTAAAAATCCAACCATATGGCTTCTTGATTTTAAAAAGGTAGGGAAAGCTCTCCATGAGATGTTTTTCTATCTATAGTCACTTTTCAATTATGAGCCTTCTCTTTCTGAAAAAATACAAGTGGCTAGGCTTATAAGTGTAGGTAAGTCTTACCTTTACCTGTACCATCACTCATACCAAGGTTACAGTCAGTGGCTGCAACCCTGTTATGAATAGATTGATTATTGTTTACCTAAATATTAGCTCAGGGCTGGACTGCCAAGTTCTACAAATTATATACATGGGTGATTATGTCTGCATCATAAGTTGAGATAGCCAATAGCAGGTTACTGTAAAAGGAATAGGTTCTTCAGCACTTATGGAGCTGTTATTTAGTATTTGGTGGATGAAGGTAGGTATTATTTATATTTTAAATGGAAGAGGATTGTCACTTATAAGTTTCTTATATAATAATAAGAAACTGCTAGTCTATTATCGATTATTGTCCCTAAAACGACATAGAGTCAGCCTTATATGTGAAATTAATACAGCTGCCTAACTCGTTAGCACACTACCCTAAAATTCCAATAATGTATGATATTAAGGAGGTGGAGGATAGAGAGGAGGAGGATGGAGAGGAGCAGGAGCATGAAGAGGAGAGTTGTATACAGAGGAGAGTTGTATAATTAATCATCATGTTAATTGATTTATTATGTTTGATAACAATACAGTCTTTATCTCTAGCAGAGTTATCCATACAACAATTAGTGATTTGTCGATTATTACACCAACTCCCAATATCCAGGCCTTTTTTCCATTTAACCATACACATCCGCTAAACACTAGCATCAGGCTCAATGTACTAAAGCACCCATAGTCACCTTCTATTAGCCAAACACCTCTCTAGCAGATAAGAAATCATCTAGTGGTTAGAAATCTGGTATCTAATATCCCCTCTAAGCATTGTGTATTTAATGGTCAACAAGTCAGGGCACTATGGACTTAGAAATCTTACGATTCATACACTGTGGAGTTGTTATTTTTAGACTAGTTATCATTGAAACCACTTCCTCTTCCTCTTCTTTTTTTCTCTTTCAGGTGCAACCGCACTTTTGCATTCATTGGCACAAGTGACATCACTAGTGTATGTTTTATTCTAGAGTGTTTTTCATTTTAAGCTGATCATATTTAGCATTTTCAACCTGATATATGCATATACTGTTGGGACATTTCCCCAGGCAGTATTTGTTTGCCTGGGATCAACATTCGTATTCGCTTTAGTCAGCTCCTCATTTATTAAGACCCATGTTTTCCTGTTTTTGTTTTAGAAAAGGTTTATAATGCCAGCAGCACTTTAAATACCAGTGCTAAATTAGTTATACCATCACTATCATGTGAAATATGTATTATATGAATCTTTGTATGCAAGACTAGAGTATACATGCAGCGCAACCTTAATGCGTAGTCTCAGCGTCACAAAAATACAGGAATGTTTACAACTAAACTGTTTTCTTACTGGTGAGTCAAGATAATGAAAACAAGAAAACATGTAGTTGTACATGTACATTCAAAATAGACATACCGACATATATTAAAAAAATTAAAAATTAAAAATTAAAATAATCAAAACGCAGATAAATGGCCACATATTTATTGTCGACTTAGCAAATCGCACAAGTTCGTATGGGCACTATCAAGAAAACGGTATTCTATGTGGACATATGCTTAAGCAATATATGAATTATGGGGGCGACCGGAAGACTACCTACCGAATGTATTTTCTATTATGACATGGTATCATATATACATGAGAATATTCATCCCATCTGGCTATCTAATCTCGATAATTTTCTCCTCCCTCCCTTGGACTGTAATGCATACGAAAATAATCAACAACTGGAACAGCAAGGCATACCTGTTTGCAACCCCCTTAATTGACGACGAGCTCCAGCAAGACGACCAAAATGTACCCGTATTACTGCCGGACAGAGACAGACCCGTATCGCAGTAGCGTGAGTAGCGTTAGGCAGATTGCTAATGCACAAATGTGCAGTGCCTGTGGTGACTATGGATATAACCGACGGACTTGTCTATTATTCCAAGTCTAGAAAAATCCCTTTTTTCTGTATTTTTTTTTAAATATATTTGTTGTTTTGTTATTGTTTTTTTCTTATTTTGTTTTTTGTGCTTTTGATTCTTTATTTTTGATTCTTTATTTGTAACTTTTGATTCTTTATTATTCTTTATTTTTTGCTTTTTTTTTTACCTGTATGTCTGTTTTACATATACAGCTATAAAATAGCTGATAGCATATTCCTTGGTTCTATTATTTCATGCATTTACATGTCAATTCGTGTATAATTCACTTTCTATATATATATATATATATATTTTGTGATGCGAAAACTACGCGTTGAGGTTACGCTGTATGTGTGCTGTAGTCTCGCATATGGTGGGGGCCACTTAAAGTTGGCACCTCAAAACCACTGAAATTCGCAACACTTGCTACATAAAACCACACACATAGAGATAATTTTTTTAACAGAGAATAATAGGAAATAACCTATACAACGACTATCCATTATTATTTTTTCAATTAATTGTGTCGTGGTTGTGATAATAGAGATCGCGATGAGGATAATTAGTATGGGAGGGGGGAGATTTTTGTACACTGAGATATGCCAAGATATGCCAAGCTGTGCCAAGATGCACCAATTGTTACTATATTTAGATATTTAATCTCGTCATTTCCAGCTCTCTACTCTTCCCTTTCCAGCTCCCTTCTATGTGATTTATATATTCTATCTGCAAATTCCTTCTATCCTGGCAATAATCCATTCATATACGTTTCAATCCACCTCTTTCTCCGATTTGCAAACCTTCGTATTGTAATTAAACCGAATTCACTCCACCCATGATCGTGTCCTGTAACTCAGCAAATTTATATGTACAATTATCATGTGTATATCTTTTAACCTCTGCCCAGAAATATTCAATATAATTCGTTTCACAATGAAACTTTGGATAAAAAATGCATTCATGCCCTTTACTTTCAATGATAGTCTGCAAGAGTGAAACTTCCCCCAAAAAATCTGCCTCATTTTCAAGAACCCGTAATGCACAACAACTCGTCCCCTGTTTGCACAGATCCAATATACGCGATTTGTCTTCAGGAGTAACATTTTTACTCACACCATATTGCTTTTTCATCCCTTTTCTCTAAAGTCCTTGTTCTTGAAGTACCCTCCACATTCCTTTGGGTTTCCCGATCAAATCTGGAGAAACATTGTCTTGTAGTTCAAAGACTATATACTGATAGATATTGTCTCCAAATTTCGTGTCATGGATAATAAGCTGCTTGCCACCTGGTCTGAGATTCATTCGTGATACCACTAAATCATCTTCAGCCTTCGCTGCATGTCCGCTGCTATTGTCGAATGCAAATACAGCGATATAGTGAGGGAATGCTTTCTGGAATATCGGAAATGCTTTTTGGACTAATTGGTGAATCATTTTTTCGGAATTCCAATACCCTTTATCACTGCTTCTACTCCCATATTGAATAATCTCCGTCACCTCTTGATAATCATTTCCTAGAATCCCACCACATTGCAAGCATCCATGGGCAGCAGTAAGGTATTCTGAGACCATCAATCCCTTCCCTTTGCTCTTTGACTTGAGCATCTCAACACTATCTGGTTTCCAGCGCTCTTTCTTATTATCTTGTGCATAAAAAATTGATTCATCATGCGTAACAAGTATTCTCCGCTTCATACCCGAAGGAAATAGTTTTGGAATCCAACCATTTTTATTATATTCTTCCAACGAAAGTAAAATTTGTCTGAACTTAGGTAGAAAAATATTATTCCAGTATGCAACAACATCTTCCCGCTCATGGCCATCTACATATCCTTTTTTGGCTCAACTGTAGCACCAACCAAGCTTTGCAAACCAACAACGTACAGTACAAATCGAAATTTTCTTTCTCGAGGTATGTTCAGACAGTTTAGGACTGTTTTCATTGGTAATATTCAGTGGCGTTTTAGATGAACATTCTATACAGTCATTGTTAAGCAGTTCTGAAATTCTCATTGCACTTGCAACACCTTCACACTCTGCTGCTTCATCTACAGCCACTATTAAACTTTTATATAGGACTGAGTCAAGTGCTTTTATTATCCCGCATGTTGTACTCTCAAACTTTCCTGAATTAAGATACTCCCGAATTGCAATTTCTATGCCCTCATCATCAAAAAATGATTTCACTTTTGGATGAAGACCATGTACAGGTATCGGTATAGGTGTTCAGAATTCTTCCCTTTCCAAAGCCCATTTTCGTAAGCTTCGTACAAATCCCTTACTGTATCTGACAGAGTTGGATAATGATATACTTATTTCAATTTGGGCATGCTTTCCTATTTTTTTCATTTAGCAACTTTTCATATTATATGCATAATATATATAATGTTTTATAATTACCTTGCCACATTTCGGCTTTCAATAAGCCTAATACTCCTTGACACCTTGTTGCCCACTGACTATGTGGCTTCTTTCTTTTAATCTACAGCTGTAACTCATCAATTGAATCATCTAAAACTTTTATTTGGACATCGAAAGATTTGTTGTTGAATACAGATTTTTCAGTATCTGCATAGAAAGGAACTCTTTCTTCGTCCTTGCTCTGCTCCGATGCCGAGGAATTATTATTGCAAGCCAAACTCAAGGTCGCTAGTGTAGAAAAAAAGTTCCTGATATCTTGACCATATTTCTTGCAGTGCTTATCGGCAGCCTTTTGTTTACTGGGATAGTAATAATAAAGTTGGCAGGACTGCCTTCCAGACGAACTTTTTGTTTTATTGTAACCCATTCCTCTATGTACTATATTCTAACCCTCCTCAGGCTGGCCAATTTCTATTATACACAAATCCACTGTTTTCCCCTTTCCTTTATCCTTCTTCTATAAATCTCCCCTCCCCGTATCCACTTTATTCTCATCCCTTCTGTTGCCCTCCAAATCTCCATTCCCAGCAACTTCTTCCCATTCATAATCCATCTCCTCTATAACACCACCATATGCAACTATACCCTGCCTTTCCCACTCTGGTTTCGCAAGAATAATCTCTTCCTCAGAGCTAACATCACTAGAAGAATTTATTTTGGTATCCTCAGAGATGCTACTGTCAAGATCTCGAAATTGCAGCAGGCAAGGGCTAGTGCCAACTTTGGACAAGGAGGCATAGTTCGGTGGGAGGAGTGGGGGTTCACCATATTCATGTTGGCTGTCAGGGGTCAAAGCTAGTGATGGTTCACTTCCTTCATCTTCGTTATCCGGAATCTCGATATGAAGTGGAACCTTTCAGTGTCGGTCTTTTGGTGGAGGTGGAGATGACCGTTCAAATCCCCGCACCTGCAAGGATCTTGCAGCAGCGTTTAGCCTTTGCCTTTTCACCTTTGAATATGGCATCCTAAGCAAAAGTTCAGTATATTGGCCTGTTTTTTTTAATCTTTCTAGTGAATATATACTCACTCTCAATTTCGAAATGTTTTTGATTATTTCAGATGCAAAAAAAATGGAAACGATGCTAAAAAATCCATCTCCAATCACGTGACATTCCCTGGGAAAATTTTTACATTTTGCCAAGAGATGCCAAGACATACCCCTGTTTCAAGTGTCCCCCACCATACAAAGATACATATGATACATGTTTTACATGATAGTGATGGTATAACTAATTCAGCGCTGGTATTTGAAAGTGCTACACGATTTTTGCTAGCATTATAAACCTTTTCTCCTCACAATAATGAGCAGGAGGAGCACTAATAGGAGCTGCATTCAACTTCCCATTTCGATCACTTGCAATGTGGACCGGGCATTTATATTCGATGGGGAGCAAGGACATAGTCACACATTGTAGGAGCGTACCTTCATTCGCTAAGCACTAATAGGAGCAAAGCAGCCCTGTATCAATGGGCGCTTTACCATCCTTTTTTTATTAGATTCCGCTCACTTTTTTCCATACCCTAGTACTTTACCGAAAAAAAATCAATCTTATATAATAAAAATCTTCATTTAGCAGAACTGGCTCTTCATGCACTACGTTCCGAAGTTCTGAACTTCGTCCCTATGTTTCCAGCTCAAAACCACAGACATTTGCAACCATGCCATTTGGGGTCTAGTGTCTGATATACCATACCATTGTCTTCAACATTCCGTGTATTTTGTAGAAATACCATTACAGTTAGTGCCACTCCTAGCCCCCGACAGTCCTCCTCAACCCCTCCTTAAATGCCTTCAAGGCCTCATCCTCTTCCCGCGCCATCTCCTTCTCAAATGCCTCTATCTTCTCCCTACTGATTTTCACAACCTCCTCTTTCGATCACGGGTGCCCATCCTGTTTCACACCTACTTGCTGCAAAAGTCATTAGTCCCAGGTTGTGATTTTTATATTCGTGGTCATAACATACAGCCTGCAACCGACACCGCAATCGGATATTCCTTAGCTCATTCACTGAATATGGTGCCTCTTTCAATTCTTCTTCTGGGGACTCCGCTTCTTGCCAGCGAAATTTACGGTGGAGGGCGTCGATTGCGACGCCGATCTCACGGAGGCGCGTACAAGCTGTGAAGAGGGTAGTGGATTCTAGGATGGGGTCATGGGTTTCGACCAAGGAATCTAGGAGGTGCTGGATAAAGTCTGCGGGAGAAGCGTGGATAGCGGGGCGGAGGAGGTTGTTGTAGATGCTTTGGAGGGAGGCGGAGGTGGAGGGTACCAGAGGTGTGGAAAGAGCTTCAGGCATAGTTTTTTTTGGGGGGGTTAATGGTATCATTTAATGATAAGATATTATAAAAATATGTAAAGGAAGCAGAGATGTAGAGATTGAGAAAATAAAATATTTATTATGCAGGATAAACTATCTATAAAACTCCCTATTCCGCGTTAGCATTTTGCCCACAAACTTTACTACTTTCAAAAAAAGGTCTTTTGTGGTCTCAGAGAAGCCAGTTTACTCCCGCCCCACCCCGTCTCAACTCTTGCTTCAGGCCCACCAACAACTGACAGATCCTTAGCTCCAGCATTGACGCAAAGGCCTTCTTCCTTCCTCTACCAGCCACCCTATGCAAACCCCCAGATCCATGCTGTCATCCCTACTCCTTTTGCCCATCCTCCTTATTAGCGCAACCCCCATTACACTGCGGGAAGACGGACGGGAGTAAGTTTAGCCTAGAAGGAGCCTAGTAGAGAATGGGTGGAATTGAGGGGGAGGAAAGCGGGTGGGGGACTCGTTGAATGGATCGACTTTTGTCATCATTGTACGGATAGGGGAAAGATGAGTGGAATTACTGATTTGATCTGGAGTTCTTTACGCTCGTTAGCTTTTGCATTTGAGAGGAGTGGAGGATAGTATGAAATGGAGGGTAAGGTGATGGGATCAGAAGTTTGGTAAGTTTGGTAAATTGGTATCTTCAGTACTCATACAGAAGCAGAACTGATTTATTTTTGTTTCATCATGAAATATCGCATGCACCAGAGAAGAATAGGAAAATAAAATTCAAATAATAAATAAATAAATACCACTAAAAGCACGAACATACCCATTCGGTGAATATTTGTAAATATCTTTTAAGCCCGGCCGCGAGTTAGCATTTTGCATTCGTAAATAATGTATGCAAGCGAAGATAGAGTTGGTAAATTTAATGAAGCGTCAGATGGTAGTGCATGTAGTTCGACGGATCATAGACATCTCCAGAACCGTTGTGATACATTTCCTCATATCGGCATCCCCCTGGCAGGCAGCCTTCAAGCGCGGTCGTGGGAACGAACAGGATTTTCTGCAAGGGCTCACCTTCTGTTGAAATCGTGCTCATGCGTGTTGTAAGTTCCCACGCCGTTCGTTCGCAGTTCGATGCACAACGTCGCAGCACTTCCTACCACATCGTCGAAGGAAACAAGGAAGCGAGATCGGAGGACAGAAAAAAATTCGTTTTAAGCGCCGAGAAGGGCATACCCTCGCAACCCAACAATCGATGCCAAGAGCCGCTAGCGTTCCGCCACTCAGGACTTTTTCAATTTGCTATCGCAGAGCCTCTACAGCTCAATCGTCTTTGAAGACATGACTGATCGCCGCCGTATCAACGGGCCTGCCGAAGGGACCACTCCCTTAGTCTTCGGCAGTGAGGTTGTAGTTCCTATATCCGAGAAGTCGGCCACACGGAGAGCTCCTGATGAGCTGCGGAAAATTTGTATCAATTCTCTCCGTTCTGAGGTGTGAGCAAGCTAACAAAAATATATAGTCCTCAAGACTTCACTCACACCCCCCGCGAAAGGCTCCGCATTCCTCGAGCTCCCTTCTACTTCTCCGGCGGCCGTGAAACCCTCCACACTAAAACTCTCCGCCTCCGTCTACGGCCCTCGCACCCTCCCCCCATCATCATCATTTTCCCCCCGGGCCCGCCTTACCGCAGAACTAAAATTTGCTCCGTTCTCAACACCCCATAAACGTCGAGGATATGTGCGCGACGCTGTAGAACGGGATCTTTCAGTGCAGTTACAGAATGCCCTAGTGAAGAGTATCAAGACCTCGC
>JABYPW010000577.1:0-23607 GCA_016880775.1 Phymatotrichopsis omnivora | reverse complement strand
CTAACGCTCCCCCCCCTCCAAAGTATCCGTCCAAGAGGGAGAGAGAGATCATCGTCAACTTGGAGGTAGACATTCCCTCTTTCAACCCCCTCACCATCCGAGACGACGTCAACAAAGCGCTCGTCGACAAGAAAGCCCCCTCTGCCTGCCGCATTCGCTCTGTCTGCCAGGCAGGCCCCCGCAACGTGTTCCTCTCCGTCATGGAGAACACCACCGCCCAACAAGTGCTGGCATACAAGGCGACCGTCGAAGAAGCCGTCCGAAAGCACTTCCCCAAAACCACCGGCCTGCGCCGTAACTTCCTTCACAAGAAGTATATCGTGCACAATGTGCCAACCCCCATTCCCAACACCTCCGAGGTTGAATACATGACCGAGATCTGAAAGGAAATCGAGACGTACAACCACGGAGTACTCATCACCCAAACCCCCCGCTGGCTAGCGTCTAAGGACAAGCTCGTCGGCAAGACTGCCTCCTCCTTGGTTATCACCGTCATCGTCAACAATAACTATTACCACATCTCCCAGGGACTGTCTATCCTTAACAAGGTACGCAGGACCGAACAGTACCTCTCCTTCTCTCACGCCACACAGTGCGCCCGCTGCTGCCGCTATGGACATCACCAGCTCCGGTGCACTTTCTCCCTACAGTGCCGCCTCTGTGCCGGCCCCCACACCCTCTCCGAACATTCCTGTAGCAACACAGAATGTAAACGCAAAGGTAGGGCATGCGACCATACGGTGTTCAAGTGCGCCAACTGCCTCGCCCCCCACCCCGCCAACGACCCCGCCTGCCCTGATTACCTCCAGGCTCTGGCCCAGAGGAACCAAAGGGTAGATGACCTTCACGCTGCCGCTGCTGAGTCGATGGAATCCTAGATCCCCCCCCCTCAGCCTTTCTCTTTGTCTAAGGACATTTCTCTTGTTCGTGCTCGGTAACCGTTTCCTTGTGTTGGGTTTTTTTTCTGGCCTTTGCTTTTCGTATTTCCTTTTCCCGTTACGATTTGTATATACTTGTACCTCGTAGTCTACCGGTTGTTGTAAGGTTCGCCTCGCCGGAGAGGAGTAGGAGGGTGGTCGCCTTTTCTTGTTTGTTTTTCTCGCTTACATGTTTTTCTCCACTTTGTCCTGCGACGGGGAGCACCCGATCGTATGGTTAGATTGTGATACCTTTTCCTTTGTCTTTTCTTTTGTTCATTTCGTTTGGAGGAGAACGGGTGACACGCCATAGTCGAGGACTGTATGCGGACGGCCCGGGTAGGCTATAGAAGAAGTAGAGTAGTTTACCGAAACGAAATGAAAAATCATCATCATCATCTTCATGTTCGGCCGTATGAAGGGTTACCCTGACAGCACTTAGCGAGATCGCTCCTGTGTTATGCGACTATGTCATATGCTCTTAATTGAGTGCGACGCCCCGTCCGTACATCAGTGATCTGAGGGAGGACAAGATAAGTCGCTTCATGTTCGCACCGTATGAAGGGTTACCCTAACGGCGCTTAGCGAGATCGCTCCTGTATTACGCGACTGTGTCATATGCTCTTAATTGAGTGCGACGCCCTGTCCGTACATCAGTGATCCCAGGGAGGACAAGATAAGTCGCTTCATGTTCGCTGTATGAAGGGTTACCCTGACAGCGCTTAGCGAGATCGCTCCTGTATTACGCGACTATGTCATATGCTCTTAATTGAGTGCGACGCCCCGTCCGTACATCAGTGATCCGAGGGAGGACAAGATAAGTTGCTTCATGTTCTTCCCCGCCGGGGGTATGCGATGTAAAATAACTTAATGGGAAAATCATATAAGTCGCTTCATGTTCTTTTCTTTCCTTCCTTCTTCAGTCAACAGACTAGCTACGAGCCTTAAGAATATATTCGTTCTTAAACAACGCTTTATCTTCCCTCTCTTCTCTACGACGTAGGAAAGTGTATTTGTGGATCCAGACTTAGAACACGTTGAGATATCTGAGTTTACTCAGTAATACGTTTCTCTGTTAAGTGGCACTTGCACTTTACCGAGCCTTTTCCCGTACTAGAAGACACCTGCCGTAACAGGTATAGCTATGAGAAGAGGAAATAAAATGAGCGACATGGCTAAAACAAAACAAATCCTCCACTCCTGCCTTTCACTTTACCCTTAGAACAAAGGAAATCCTACACCTCCACTGACTGTACTGTCGCTTATGTTAGGAACGGAAAAGGTTGTCCACTGCAACCGTAGTAAAGAGGGGTCAGATGCCACTGCATCCTCAGTAGATTTGGTAGATATACTCTGGGGGGCTAGGGCACCCCTCCTTTGAGCTCTGAGAGTATCACGTTGTTGTAGCATGATCAGAGGTTCGCTAAGCAAGCCTAGAATAACAGCACAATCCTGTATCGTAACCTCCAAAGGAGACTGATTGTGCAAGTCTGTTTGCCAGCTCACTTAACACGGTTGGGCCCTAGACGAACATTGACGGTGACGACGATGTATCTCGGTTATTGTTACGAGAGAAGTGTCTTGCTAAGCCGTGGTTAACACGGTAGGGAAGGTGTGGGGATTCTGGAGCATCTAAAAAGGATCATCATTTTCTGCAAAACAGAAAAGACCAGCCCAGGTATGGGTCTGTGAGGAGGATCTTCACCCTATGGTAGCGGGGTTGTCGAGATTCTTGAGAGTCCTGGAATACAGAAGCGACGATACTCTTTTCCTATTAAGGTAAAAGCTATCTACACTCTTCCTATAGTAGGGCAGCTTATAAAATAACTTAATAGTATAGCCTAGCTATGAAAAGAGGAAATAAAACGAGTGACATGGCTAAAAAACAAAGAAAATCCACTGCTCCTGCCATTCGCATTACCCATTAAACATAAGAAATCCTCTGCCTCCCCTGACCGTAAACATAACTTACAGATATAATAACAGGCTTGGTAGAGATTGGTGTCTGAACACTGTTAACTGAAAACTACAAGGTTAAATCGCTGATTACCCTCTTCAGAACTACCGTTCAAGTTGCCCGGTCACTTAACCTAAAAACAAAAGAAAAAACAAAAGAAAAGTCAAGCAATGCTACGCGAACACTCTAGGGGGCCTCCGCATGGAACACAGAAGCAACAATACTCTATTCCCTTATCTAAATACACTTTTTCCTCCAGTGGGGCATCTTTTTCACTAACTTAATAGGATGGACTAACTAGAGAAAAAGGAAGTAAAGCGAGCGATATGGCGATTTTTCAAAGAAAGAAATAGAAAGTCAAAAAAAAAGGACAAAGGAAAAAGTAAAAAGAAACCTTTTATCCTCTGTGTACTCTCAATCTCTTTAGCAAAGAAAGTCCTCCTCTTACTCCTTACCTTCTGCTCTTCCTAATCCAGTATTATGAGGGGGGGTTCTGGTACGCCAGTTTTTAGGGGGGGCCTTCTGAGTCCTTTGTCAATGAGTTTTTTCCACAGGTCTAGGTTTTTGTAGAGAATCATTTTGACTTTAGTGTTTTCAGAGATGTCCTTCTTCGGGCTATATAGTGATAGGCACTTAAGGAGAAAGTGTTTGATATTTTGTTGGGCTCCGCAGAGGTATATGTTGTGCTCTGTATCCCACAGTATGCAGTTTGCGATGTACACTTGTCCCATTCAAAAGTAGTATGCTCTTACTGTGGTGAATCTGTGGAGGTGGTCATATTTGTCTGTCTGGGGGTTCTTCCTTCCTGCATATAGCTCGAGATTTTCCTTTGTCATTTTCTTAATTCTTCGTATAATCGTGCTTCTTGAGAGTACACTTTTCCAGCTAGGGGACTTCTTTATAAGAGCCTTTGACACTTTTTTGGCTTCTTCATCTACAAGTTCATTTCCTTTGATGCTTTCATATGCTGGGACCCAGTCAATGTTCGAATACAGAAGTGACTATACTCTATTTACTATTTTAAATACACTCCTCCCATAGTGGGGCAACTTTGCTATGAACTTAATCGAATGGTCTGACTATGAAAAGAGGAAATGAAATGAGTAACATGGCTTAAAACAAAAGAAATCCTCTGCTTCCCCCAACTGTAAAACCTGACTGACAGACATGACAACAGGCTTGATAGATAGGTGCCCGAACACTGTTACCTGAAAACTATAAGGTTAAATCGCTGATTCCTCCTCAGAACTACTGTTCGAATCATCCAGTCACTTAACATAGAAAAAGAGAAGGCTGCCCGATACAACTGAAAGAAAGAGGGGTCAGATGCTGCTATATCCTCGGTTCATAGGGTGCAACACTCTGGAAGGCCTGAATACCTCTCCTAGGAACTGTAAGAGTGTCACAGACAATGTGGCAAGCGCCTGAGGTACTCAGTCATTAAGTGAGGTAAGCAGTTTTGTGACTGCTTCTTACTCAGGAAGTACTTGAAAGAGGGGTTGGACACTGCTTTGTCCTTGGCAAGAGTGGGGGGTGGGGGACATCATGAACAACTGTCTACATGGTATACAGTACAGTCGCGAATAAGGTGAGTTGCACTAAGGGGAGCTCTCAACCCGTCAACAGTGACTACTATTTAAGGCCTACAGGACACTCTTACACACTGTCTAGTTGCTCGCTTGTGGGGTGCGCAACCACTGTCATGGCTTTTTTGTGGAGGGGCTGATAATGTATCTCAAAGATCGTCATGAGAGAGATTCTTGCCAGGCGAGGAGGTTCTTTACCTCAAGGTGGGAAGACAGAAGCAACAAAACTCTTTCCCTACCACTTCAAAACTAAATACACTATTCCTGTAGTGGGATAGCTTTTACACTAACTTAACAGGACAGTCTATCTATGCGAAGTTCCTCCTCTTGACTGACCGAAAAAGAAACCCTCCGCCTACTTGTGCCGAAAAATAAAAACGCAGACAACTACATACAAAAGCTGACCAGGGAAAAGCAATCACTAGGTGAACCTTGAAACAATAAAAGAAAAACCTCCTACATAGACTACGCGACTGAGTAAAAATAAAAGAGAAGAGAGAAAGAGAATCATGTAAACTCCTCCTCACTTTACTGAAGTACAAAAACCCTAGTTCTATCGCAGAAAAGTAAAAACAAAGTAGAGAAAGAAGAAACTATACTCCTCCCATAGTGGTAGACTTATCCTTTCTGTTAGACTCAGCAAGTTTGGCCTGGATCATCGTCATGCAGATCAGATCATTCGCTTTATAGGGGCCAGCGTAGTTCGTATATCGGAGGATAGTGTTCTCGCAGATGAAGCCTTTCAGCTTTTTGCAGTTGGTAATAATGCAAGTATATTCAGAGATTATATAGGGGCCAGTGCTAATTTAGTAGTAAGGAGGTGACTGAAAGTTCTAAACTGGGTGTCCAAACTTCGAGCAATAGGAGTATTAGGTGTCAGCACTGAATGGAATATATTTGATAGTGTGACAGGTTTTGTTAAGGATAGTGAGACCCTCAAGGATATGGGCCTCATTGTTATTGTCAATGACAGTGGTCACTAGGGAGTCACGATTCTGTTTGTTGATTTTTGCGCTATATGTTAGCCAGAACAGAGAAGCGATAGAGCTCTTTTCCCATTACTTATTTACATACAATTTTTCCTCTAGCAGGGCATCTTATAACTAACTTTATAGAATAGACTAACCAAAGAAAAAAGGAAAGAAAAGGAGTGACATGGCAAAAATACCTAAGCGAGAAAAGAAAAATAAAAATAAAAGAGAAAAGTGAACAAAAAAGAATTTTTGGAAAAAGAGTTAAGAAAAAATCCGATTCCTCCTCATACTTTCTTTTACACTCTATCTCTTACTACTACTACATAGGGGGGGTCATCTACTTTGAGGTTCTTGGGTAGGGGCTTTCCGAGTCCATTCTTACCAGGTCACTCCATCTGGTCAGGTCTTTATATAGTAGGCTTTTGAGTGTAATGTCTATGGGGATATTCTTTCGGGGACTCTATGCCACATCGCATGTCAGGAGGAATTTCTTGCCAGATTGTCATACTCTGCAAGTGTACAGGTTGTGGTCACAGTCCCATGGTTGGAAGTTGGGTATGTAAGCTTGGTCAGTTCGGAACTAGTATGCTCTTGTCACTATATAATCCGGGAGATGATTGAATTTGGTTATTTGACTTGGTTTTTGTCCACAGAAATTGTGTACAGCTTTCTGGGTACTTTCTTTTATTCTTCGCTTGATGCTGCTCCTCGAGATTATTTTCTTAGCTTGGGGTTTTTTCAGAGGTGGGATTTTGAATGCCTTTTTTGCTTCTTCCTTGGCTCGTTCATTTCCTCAGATGCCTTTGTGCCCTAGGACCTAGTCCATGTTGGCGGCGATTCCAGCTTTCTTTAGGTTATTGTTTAGGTCAAAAATTTCTTTTGCAATGTGTTGGGTGTTTGATGGGAAAGGGCTTTGCACCACTATAAGGGCCAACTACCAGTTGCTTAGAATCATGACTTTTTTGACTTGTGGGAGCTTTTTGGAGAGGTTGCAGGCAGTTTCGAACACCAGCCTGATCACTTCCAGTTCACCATCGAAGACTTGTATTCCTATTCCTATCCCTTTACTAATCTGTATTGTTTCTTTGTTCCCTATGTACGCTACTAGTCCTATGCTGACTTGGTATTTCTGGGAAATTTGGGATGCGTTGGTGAAGATTGCTAGGTGGTTGTTTTCTAAGTGTCTTGGGAAAGTTTCTAGTTGTTCTTTCTTTTCCTTGAACTTTGCTAAGGTTGGCCTTCCTGTTACATTTATTGGCTATGCTTTGGTGGGCGGGACTAGTTTTGAGTGTGAGAATGGTCTTTTTCCCAGTTCCTCTTATATGGTACAGAGTATAGCATCTATCTGTAGCATCATTGTCATTGACCAAACGCTTGAGAAGGTTTTGCAGCTCTAGACTGGGGTTCTTGGTGGGCATGGGACTTTCTTTGGTCTATCAGGTAGGTGAGGGAGTCTTTGGAAATTAGGGCGATCCTTTCCTAAAGACAATAGTCTGGCACCATAGTTACCTTGGTACCTTCTGATTTTGACTGGGGGTGGTGCTAGGCCAGATTCTTGGAGCACTTTTGTATTGTTGGTCATCCTGAAGATTCCGCAGGCCCATTTTGCTGCCTGGGCTGATCCTTTTTTAAGGATTTTGGTGGCCTTTTCTGTTATTAAGTTGGGGTGGAAGGTGTCTGCTCCATAGTAGAGTAATGGGTAAATGACTGCTTTAACTAACTTCTTTGGCATATGGACGTTCAGACCTCTGGCTCCTATCGCGAGCATACTAATTTGGACGAGTGCTATTTGTGCTTGTCCTAGCCAGTGTTGACAGTGTGCTTAGTATCCTTTGTTCCTTTAGAGTATGATGCCTAGGTACTATACGGCTTCCTTATGTTCGATAGTTTCTACTAGGATATTGATGCTGGGCCTGTTTTCTGGTTCTACCCATACATGCTGTAGTTCTATTTTTCTAGGTGAGAGAGAGAGTGTAAGGTTTGCCAATTTGTCCTTCAACTTTATGTTCATAAAGTGCTCCAGAATCCTGCAGCTTTCTTGATAACTTTTACTAGAACAAAGGAGACATAAATCATCAACGTACATGTAAATCTTTATATACGCCCCACTGTCCCTTGTTAGTTCTGCCGCATAGATGTTAAAGAGGAGTGGGGAGATGGGGTACCCCTACAGGACTCATAGGTTTATTTCTTTTATGTCCGATCATGTGCCCTTATCGGTGAATGCTAGTTTTCTGTTGCTTAGGAAGGACTAGGTCTATCTGACAATGTACTCTGGTGTGTTGCCTTTGCGTAGGATAGTGATAAGTTTTTTCTTGCTGACCCTGTCAAAGCCTTTTTCGATGTCCATGAATAGCATGGTTGTTTTCCTTCCTTGGTTTTGTTCCCACCTCGTGTCGTATTTCAGGGTGTTGATGGCATCTGTGACTGACCTTCCTAGGAGTGCTCCATATTAGTTTTCAGTTATCATTCTATTTGTGATGGCATGTTCTGATAGTCTAAGCACTAGGATTTTTCTAATGGTATTGATTAGGAAGATGCATCTGTAGAACATAGAAGTAACGGAACTCTTTTCCCATTATTTATAAATACACTTTTCCTCCAGTGGGGCATCTTTTGACTAACTTAATAGAATAGACTAACTGAAAGAAAAGGAAGTAAAGTGAGCAACATGGCGAAAAGAAAAAAGTGAAAAGAAAAAAGACTCAAACAGCGCAAAAAAAGGAAAGGACAAAATAAAAGAAAGAAGGAAAAAAAGGAAATTAACTGCTTCCTCCTCTTTTGCTCTCTCTCCCACTATACAGCTACTTAGGGGGGCTCTATGACTACGTTTTTGGGCAGGGGCCTGCCTAGTCCAGATTTTACGAGTTCCGACGATAGTTCTTGGTTTTCGTACAACAGGTTTTCTAAAGTGACGTTCGCGGGGTTCTTGTTTCATGGGCTGTATGCCAATTCGCACTTTAGGAGGTAATGTTCAACTGACTGTGGTTTTCTGCATATACAAAGGTTATGTTTGCAGTCCCAAGGTTGGAAGTTCAGTATGTAGGCTTGTCCCATTCTGAACTGATATGCTCTGGCTGCTGTGTACCTAGGGAGATAATCGTACTTCGTTGTCTAGGTTACCTGTCTGCTGTAGAATTCTTGGAGGCTTTTGAGAAATGTTTCTCTTTTATGCCTTTTGATAGTGCTTCTGCTTATTGTTTTCTTTGATTGAGGCTTTTTAAGGGGGGTTTTTTTGGACGCTTTCTTTGCTTCTTGGTCAGCTTCTTCATTTCCTCGGATGCTTTCATGTCCTAAAACCTAGTCCATGTTGACTCCTATACCCTTCTGTCTAAGCAATTAGTTTTGTTCGAAGATTTCTTTTGCAACATAATGGGTGTTGGAGGGGTAGTAGCTCTGTACTACTGTTAGAGCCGCTTGCAAGTCACTGAGAATTGTGACCCTTAGGATAAAGTGTTTTCTCATGAGATTTTGGGCAGTTTCAAAGGTGAGTCAGATTGCTTCTAGCTCTCCATTGAAGACCTGGGCTCCTAATCCTAGTCCTTCACTGATTTTGGTGACAGGTTGTTCACTCAGGTAAGCGACGAGGCCTATGCCTACTTGGTGCTTCTGTGACATTTAGGAGGCATCAGTGAAGATTGCTAGATAGTCGCTTTCGAACTATCTTGAAAAGGTCTTGAGCTGGTCCTTTTTCTCTTTTAACTTAGCAAGGGCTGGCCTTCTGTCTGTGCTGATTGGCCAGGTGTTCATTGGTGGGGCTAGTTCAGTGTGTGAGAATGGTCTTTCTCCTAACTCTTCTTTGATGGTCTAGAGTATCGCATCGATCGGTAGGATTCTTGTCATTGACCAAGTGCTCGAGAAGGTTTTGCAGCTCCAGATAGGTATCCTTAGTGGTCTATGGGTTTTGTTAGGTCTGTCTAGCAGGTGTGGGATTTCTTTGAAGTTGGGGTGATCTTTGCCGATGGCCAGCAGTCTGGCCCCATAGTTTGCTTGGTACCTTCTGATTTCAATGTGCAGGGGGGGGAGGTTGGCCTCCTTTATTGCTTTTTGGTTGTTTGTGGTCCTGAACATTCTGCACACCTACTTGGCTAGCTGTGCAGAGCTTCTCTCTAGGATAGTGGTGGCTCTTTCTGTTACTAAGATGGGGTAGAAGGTGTCCACTCTATAGTAGAGTGAGGGGTATACTACCACTTTTATAAGTCTCTTGGCTATGTGTACTCTCAGTCCCTTTGCTCATATGGTGAGCCTGGAGATCCTGTTGAGGCCTATTTATATGTCTACTATGTGGTGTTGGCAATGGGCTTGGTAGCCTTCGTTTTGGTACAGGAAGACTCCTAGGTAGCGAACTGTTTCCTTGTGTTCGATGTTTTCTCCTAGGATAGTGACTGGTATTTTGTCTTTGGGTTCAGCCCTGATGTACTGTAGTTCTGTTGTACCTAGTGAGAGAGAGAGCATGGGATCCTTCAGCTTTTCTAATAACTTCCTCCCCATAAACTCTTCCAGCAGCTTGGAGTTTCTTCTATGACTTTCACTTGAACAAAGGAGACAGATGTCGTCTACATACATGTACACTCTTATGTTTGCCCCGCTGTCTCTTGTTAGCTCTGTGACATATATATTGAATAGAAGGGGTGATATAGGGGACCCTTAGGGGCAAGGATGGTCTAGTGGTATAGCTGTCCTGGTGTCATTGTGTAATGTTATGGGTTCAAATCCCGCTCGTCCCATTCTATACTATGAATTACCAGTTGGTCATGGGTTTTGTAGCATAAGCAAGTTTTCCCTGACTGTATAGGGTTGCCTAATTACTGGTTTAGTCCCTGTAAGCGAATGCGACCGATGACCACAATGGCCATATAAAGGGTTACCCTGACGGTGCTTAGCGAGATCGCTCGTGTGTTATATGACTATGTCATATGCTCTTAATTGAGTGTGACGCCCTGTCTGTATATCAGTGAACCGAGTGAGAATAAGGGAAGTATAGGGGACCCTTGCAGGACTCATAGGTTCATGTCTGTGGGGTCTAATCTTATGCCTTTATCTGTGAAAGCTAGTTTTCTATTGCTCAGGAAAGACCATGTCTATCAGACTATGTACTCCAGTATGTTGCCTCGTCTTTGGATGTCGATGAGTTTCTTTTTGTTAACTCTGTCGAATCCTTTTTCGATGTCCATTAAGAGCATTATCGTTTTGTTTCCTAGGTTTTTTTCCCAGTGTGAGTCATGTTTGAGGGTGTTTATAGTGTCCATTATAGACCTTCCAGGGAGTGCACCGTATTAGTTTTCAGTTATCATCCTATTTTCAACCACGTGTTGTGAGACCCTTCGTGCCACGATTTTCTCCAAAATTTTACCTAAGGTGTTTGTGAGAAAAATGCACCTATATCTGTTTGGGTTCATGTAGGACTCTTTCTTGGGTTTCACTAGCACTATTCTGAGTGTATCCTTAAATTCTCTATGGTGGTATCTGTGTTGCATTATGGGTTATAAGATCTGTATTATCATCTCTAGGGTGGCCTCTACTAGGTGCTTCTAGTGGTTGTACCCTATCTAGTCTGGTCCAGGTGCTGTAGTATGTAGGGTTTTGGACAGGGCATCCTTCAGTTCTTCAATCGTAATCGTTTCTCCTGTGAGCTTTGGGTGGTCATCTGGGGGGGGGTAGGGATCCTCTTGTGTTGGGAAGAAGTGGTCGATGAGAGCCTGAGCTTTTTTGTTTGGATTTGTCCCATTATTTATTGGGGGAAGAGGTATATCTCTGGCCAGCTGTGTATACTTGAGCACTTTCCACAGGTCCTTGTTGTTGACTTCACTAAGGAATTTGTGCCAGTGTTCCTTTTTAGTGTTGTATACCAGGTGTCTGAATTCTTTCTTAGCTTACAGGATCTCTTCCTTGGAGCCACACCTTCTTGTTTTTCCTAATTGTTTCTTTGCATTGGTGAGCTTGCTATTCCACCATGGTTTGCTCTTAGGGAGGATGGTTATTGTTGGGAGGGCATTGTCTTCGCTGATTTTCCCTATCAGCGATTGGATTGTTTCTTTGGTCCATTCATCCAGTTGTTCGCTATCAAAGGGTTTGGCAATCTATCTTTTCGCTTTTTCTTCAATTTTTTCCCAATCTGCTCTCTTGACATCATACCTTATTTCTTTGTCGTACGATCTCTATTTGTTGCTAAGGGTGATGGCAATGACTTCATGGTCGCTGGTAGTTTAGGTTTCATCCATTGCAATTTGCCAGTTCCTATCCCAATGGGACAGTTGTGGAGAAATGAGGGCTAGGTCGATAGTGGTGTCCTATTGATGTAGTTGTCCTATTCTTGTTGGGGTGTCAGCTTCGTTCAATAGGTGATAGAGTTTTTTGGTGGCCTTATTTATGAATGGTTCTACTTAGTATGCTTCATTTTCTATACATTGTTCCCACCATGGGGGGTGTAGGTTCATGTCTCCTAATACTATATTCCTATTTGTTGTGAAGATTCTTTCCCATGGGGTGTCTTCTACTATTTGTGTAGGGGGGTGGTAGACATTTGTGATGTCGATGTATTTTTCTTTGTTCCAGTAAATCTGAGTGACAAGAACGTCACCTTCTTTGGTCCATTGTTGGAATAGTCTGATCCTTCTATCATTTCGTATGTAGGTGGCCACTATTGACCTTGTTTTGTTTCTTAGGTAGAATGAGCATATCCTTGGTATATTGGGGGGGCATTGTTGAAGGTTGGGGGTTCTTGGATGACTATTACATTAGTCTTGTTGGTGTTTGCAGAATGTATGAGTCAGTGGAAGTTTGTTTGAGACTTTTGGTAGTTATGCTATAGTATTTTAAGGATAGGATATGGGCTATTACTCCACTGAATTTTTCCTTCAGATTTGTCCTCTATCTTAGAGTTCTTCTTCCATGTTATTACTGATCTATTTGATCCATGTTTTCCTCCTTTCTTCCATTTCCCTTGTGAAGGCACTCATGACTTCCAGTCTCTTGGGACAGTTTCTGTCAGTGGCCCAGTGTTCCTAATAGTAGTTCATGCAGATTAGGGGGAAGTGTTTGCAGGGTCCAAAGAAACTGCATATTAGGTCTAGGTATCAGTGGTCTTTGGTCGAGTGATATGGGAAGATGGCTTAGTCATGTAGGTTTCCACATGCACTGCAGTTTTTGTGTTCCTCTTTGTAAGCTATGCTGTTGTGTCTGAACTTCAAGTATTTGTAGCACTAGGTAGTTGGTGTCATGCGCCATGATCTAGCTACCTTGCATACTTTATTGAAAATGGTGACTTGTTTTCCTAGATTTTCGACTTGTTCTTCAGGGAGGTGGATTGTGACTGCTGTGAAGGCTCCTCCTGAGTTATTAGCTTCTCTTCCTTCCTTGGGTTTGAGATATCTTGCCACTGAAATTTCTACGTTGGGGATGTAGGAGAGTTCTATTTGTAGGGTGTGTACTACGATTTCTCCTAGTGGGGCGGTCAGGGCTGAGTGCAGGATGAGCTCCACCATAGAAGCTGCCACTCTGAAGCCTTCTCTTGCTAGGTTTAGGTTTGTTGTCTTTATAGTGATATGGTTAAAGGTATCAGTATAGGGTACGAGTTTGCTTACTGAGATGTGGGGGGGGGGGTTGTGATCATGATGGTGGATTTATGATTTACTCTGATGGATATGTTTTGTAGTTTAATTAGGGCTCCTTTCTCCTGGAGGATTCTAATGTATTCTTCTCTGAGTTTGTTAGGGTCACAGTTAGTGGTTGTTGGTGTGACTATTTCATATAGGGGGGAGTATAACTCTCTTCTTTGGATGGAGAATGTTTTGCGCTCCTTTTTTGGTTTGAGCTGCCTAGGCTGTTTTTCTCCTTCTTGTAGTGAATTGTTTTTTAGGGCGTTTGCTGCTGTGATTTGTGCCTAGTTTGGTTTTGAGGCTTCTTCAGCTTCTGGGTCAGTTTCTAGGCTTTTAGTCCTAGTTTTCTTGCTTGTTTGCAATGCTTAGGGTGTTGGTCTTAGTTCCAGGGTTACTGGTGCCACTTGCCAGGTATTCTTGGGAGGGGTAGGTCTGCTGTTAGCTGGTTGTTGTGTGCCAGTTTTTTGGGTCTATTCTGGTTTGTTTATCACTTTTGTAAGTTGGTTCAGTTCTCCTCCTTGGATGGTCATTTAGTTTTTAAGTTCCATTACCATTCTTTGTAGTTTGAGGTTATCTTTGTACATGGTGTCGAGCTTTCTACATACATGGTTTAGTGCAGTACAGAGCGCTCCATAGACTTTGGTGGTCTTGACAGATGCTGTTTTTTCTTCATCATCATTGATTTGGTTTTAGAAGGTTTTTCCTTGTCTGTCTATCATGATTCTTGCTAGTTCGTATCTATCCATTTGGGGAATGGGGGAATATGTAGGCTTTAGAGTTTCGATAAGGATTCGCTTTCCCTTTTCCTTGTAAGGAACTGCAGTGTTATTGGAGTTTTCGCTAGAGTCACTGTCAGTGTCCATTGACCTATTTGTGCTTGTTATATGGCTTCAAGAGCGGGTGCCTCTTGGGAAGAGGTCTTCAATGCTTTTTTGTCTTTGGGTGGGTAGGGAGGTAGGATCATACTGTTGTGACTATGTAGGCTGGTATTCTGAGATGAGCTCCATAGCTTCTGCAGTACTTTGGTGTGGCTGTAGGGTTAGGCTAATTATGGATCCTAGTAAGGTGAATTCGATTTCGATAGTGTTGCTTTGTTAGGCTAACTGAGCATATTCTTGGTGGGCATCTGCCATGATGTTTATGTGTCTAGTTGACTGGGGTTGTATGAGGATAGCTTGAAATCCTCTTAGGGAAAGGGGGTTTTCTTCAGCCAATTATATTCTTTCTATGTCTGCTTCTATGAGCCTGTAGTCTTCGCTCCAGTAGTGAATGTTTAGGTACTGTTGGATCACAATGGTTGGTTGGGCTTGTGGCAGGGTAGGAGTGATAGCAGAGTATAGCTCGGTAGCTGTGCTATTGGAGGGCAGGGGGGATTGTTCAGTGCTAGAGATAGAGATGGGGTGGTTTTGCAACATGGTTTTTTCTGACTTTGTAAATATTGTTCTATATTCAGCTTGGCCTATGAGCAGTGCTCCAACCTCTATCCAATGGCCAGGCAGTGATGGGATAGGATATTTATTTCATGGGAGAGCTGGTGCGATTTAAGGGCTATTGTAAAGGTAGGTGACTTCTTCAAAATAGCTGGGGGGTGAAGGTAGGGGGGGGATCAAGAGAACTAAGAGGCCTGGAATATAGAAGTGGCTATACTCTTCTTCCATCGGTCACAATCTCTAGCGGAGCAGCAGTATTACAAACTTAATTGAATGGCCTAACTAAGAGATGGGGCGATACATCACTAAGTGCTATCAGGGTAACCCTTCATATAGCCATTGAGGTCATCAGGCACATTCGCTTACAAGGACTGAACCAGTAATTATGCAACCTTGCATGGTTAGGGAAAACTCGCTTATGCTACAAAACCTGCAACCAACTGGAAATTTGTGGTTTAGAATGAGGCGAGTAGGATATGAACCCATGACATTGTACATTACCACACAACAACACCAGGACAGCTATACCACTAGACCATGCTCACCCCAAATACAGAAGCTACTATACTCTATTCCCTATTTAAATACACTCATTCCTATACTAGGGTGACTTTTCTACAAACTTAATCGAATGGTCTAACTATGAGAAGAGGAAATAAAATAAGTGATATGGCTAAAACAAAAGAAATCCTCCGCTTCCCCTGACTGTAAACCCAACCAACAGATATGACAACAGGCTTGATAGAGATCAGTGACCAAACACTGTTACCTGAAAACTGCAAGGTTAAATAACTGATTACCCTCCTCAGAACTACCATTCGAATTATCCGGTCGCTTATGTAAAAGACAAGCAAAGGTTGCCCGATACGACCGAGAGAAATAGGGGTCAGACACCGCTGTGTCCTTAGCGAAAGTGGCGGGGGGTAGGGACATTGTGAATAACCGTCTACGCAGTATACAGTACGGTCGCGAATAAGGCAAGTGGCACTGAGGGGGACTCTCAACCCGTCAACAGTGACTACCGTTCGAGGCCTACAGGACACTATATCGCGCTGTCTAGTTGTTTGCTTATAGGGTATGCAACCACTTATCGTGGCTTTTGTGGAGCAGATGATGATGTGTCTCAAGTATCATCGCAAGGGAAATTCTCACCAGGTGAGGAGGTTCTTCACCCTAACCTAGGGGGAGGGTAGAGATTCATGAGAAGCCTGGAACACAGAAGCGACTATACTCTTCTTCCATCAGTTACAATCTCTAGTGGAGTGGCACTATTTGTGAACTTAATTGAATGGCCTAACTAAGAGATGGAGTGATACATTGCTTAGTGCTGTCAGAGTAACCCTTCATACAGCCATTGAGGTCATCGGTTACCACATTCACTTACAAGGACTAAACCAGTAATTAGGCAACCTTGCATGGTCAGGGAAAACTCGCTAACACTATAAAACCTGTGACCAACCAGAAATTTGTGGTATGGAATGAGGCAAGTGGGATTTGAACCCACAACATTGTACATTACCATACAACGACACCAGGACAGCCATACCACTAGACTATCCTCACCCCAAACACATAAGCAATGGAACTCTTTTCCCATTTTATTTCTAAATTACACTCTTATCCTCTAGCACAGCATCTTTTAACTAACTAAATAGAATGGACTAACCGAAGGAAGAGGAAGAAAAATGAGTGATATGGCTAAGGTAAAAAGTAAAGATAAGTAAAGAAAGAAAAAAAGAAAGAAAGGAAAAAGATGCAAAAATCTAAGTCACCGTCCTCTAAATCACGCTTCTCTAGAAAAGAAAAAATGAAAAGGAAATCCTTCCCTTCTCCTCCTTTCCTACCGTGCTCTCTCTCTCTCCACGATTACTTTGGGCAGTTTGTGAGTAATGGGGTTTTTCAATATTGGCCGACTAAGACCATTCTTGATGAGCTCTTCCAAAAGTTCCTGGTTGTTGTATAGGATCAACTTGAGTGTTTCGGTGTCGGGGACAAACTTCTTATAGCAATACAGAAGCGATGGTACTCTTTTCTCATTACTTAAAGTAAATATATTCTTCCCGCAGTGGGACGGCTTTATGCTAACTAAATAGGATGGCCTGGCTACAGAAAGTTCATCCTCTTAACTGGATGAAAAGAAATCCTCCACCTACTAGTGCTGAAAAAGAAAAATATAGACAACTATGTATAAAAGCTGACCAGGGAAAAATAATCACTAGGCAAACCTTAAAACAATGAAAGAAAAACCCCCTATATAGATTACATGAAAAAGCAAAAAGTAGAAGATAAGAGAGAAAGACAAATGCCCAAACTCTTCCTCACTTTACCAATGTAGAAAAACCTATGTTCTACCATGGAGAGACTAAAAATAAAGGCAGAGTAAGGAGAGAGGAAACTAAACTCCTCCCATAGTTGTAGACTTATCCTTTCTGTTCAACTCGGCAAGTTTAGCCTATATCATCATCATACAGATTAGATCATTCACTTTGTAGGGGATAGTGCAGTTTGTACATCGGAGGACGGTTTTCTTATAGGTGAAGCCTTTCGGTTGTTTGCAGTCAGCGACACTGTAGGTATGTTCAGAGATTGTGTAGAGACCAGTGGAAAGTCGGCAGTAAGGAGGTGACTAGCAGTTCTAGACAGAGTATCTGAACTTTGAGCATCGGGAGCATTGGGTGTCAGCGCTGAAGGGAATATACTTGATAGTGCGATGGGTTTTGTTAAGGATGGTATGAGCCTTGAGAATGTGGGCCTCATTATTATTGTCGATAACATATAATGAACTGTGGTCATGTACTTTCCTACTTGTTGATTTCTCCTCTTATTTCCTATTGTCAGTGATGATCTTTGGAGTTGTGCATTATAAATCATGAATTATCACTCGGTCATGTATAGTCACTCATGTTTAGCTGTCTGCCTTGCGAAGGTCATGAGAACAGTGTTTAGATTGAATGACGTATGGAACAGGATCATGTGGATAAAACAGGTTTTACAGAGACTGCTCTAGAAGGGAGGCAGTGCTCTTGGCGATTGGTATAAAAGAGAAGCAAATCTCACAGTCCTATATTTCCTTTCTCTTTCTTCTTTATGCAGTATCTTAAGTATACACCTTAGGAATAAAGAATTATTCCTACAAACCTTCAGCACATTGCTACCTCGCTCAATGCACACCTCTTGAGTCCTCTATAAGAGTTGTGTATCTTCTTCAATCCTGATTTACCCTAAAACCCTGATACAGACTGAGTATTAGTTGTATCGCTGAAGGAGTTGTCCTTTACACTATACTGCTTCTTTTCAGAAATCACCATCAAAGAAGATACATGAGAGTTCAGGTGACATTAGATGTCATCCCTAGTCAACTGGAACTTCCAAGGAGAGGAACCCCAGTTCATTATCGAGGAAATTACTAGGCTACTATAAGACAAGAACCTGCTTCCTCCAGAAGAACCCAAAGACCTGCAAATCCTACCCCCTAGAAGAGGAATCGCAGAGTCCATTTATGTTATAGCCACGGTACCAAGGCCCATGTGCAATGATGAGTTTAGTTAGATGAGCAACTTCCAGTGAGTATACCCCTGCGCCACGTGAAAGGACCATGTGACAAAGGGCTCTGCCTCTGGATGAGTCATATGTGGCACCTCTGATGAAGATGAGTCAGGGTCTGACTCACCCGTCATCCTCTCTCAAGTGTACCTCACATGATTGGACTAACTTGAGTAACTCCTGCAGACTAGTCACCTGCGGTTGGTATGACTCAAGCCGATCGAGCCAGAATCGTGTGATGATGATCTTACCCGAGATCGGTGATCCAAGCTCAGACCATAATGCTGATCATTTCTGTTACAACTCCTAGGAATGTTACCATTACGTTAGATGATGTTAGAATGAGTCATGGGATTTCCTAAGCTTTCTTTCAGGTTCTATTTCTTATATAATCTCCTTTGTCATTGATGACTCATTTCTTTGGTCAGAAGGGTATTTAAGGATAGGCTGTTAGTTGCTTCCTGTGCTTTCCTTTCCTTCTCTCTTCAGTCTACAGACTAGCTACGAGCCTTAAGAATATATTTGTTCTTACTTCTCAAACTTTGCTTCTCTCTCTCTTCTCTGCAACATAGGAAAGTGTATTTGTAGATCCAGACTTAGAACACGTTGAGATATCTGAGTTTACTCAGTAATACGATTCTTTGTTGAGTAGCACTTGCACTTTACTGAGCCTTACCCTGCA
Source organism: Phymatotrichopsis omnivora (assembly GCA_016880775.1). Lineage (NCBI taxonomy): Eukaryota > Fungi > Ascomycota > Pezizomycetes > Pezizales > Rhizinaceae > Phymatotrichopsis > Phymatotrichopsis omnivora. Next base: position 4,920 of record JABYPW010000577.1, on the reverse strand, counting down.
CCTGAGAACACCTGCTGTAACACTATATTCTTAAGTCATGGCTAGCGAAGACACCCCCATGCCTGACTTTACCAGGGCTCTTGCCCTTTATGACGGCAAAACCCTCACGAAACTGGGCCAAGCGCCCTCAGTTACCACACGATCAGGGAGAAAACTCCTCCAAACAATGGTCAAGTTAGACGAAGCAGGCTAGAAGTTTGTGGACAAACATCAGTCCCATATTATAGCCAACTTCGTGGAATTGGATGCTGCTTTCCTAGAAGCCAGGGACTTTATAGGAGATGAAGCCTACCAGCAGGTCCACGCCCAACTCCTGGAGGACTTCCAGAAGCAGAAGGAAGAAATTCAGGGGATCCTTTTCTCCACCATCATGACCTATAAGCAGATGGGGAAAAGGCTCCCTCCTGTTCTGGTGTCCTTCCCGCCAAGAGTCACCAACATCCTCCTCAAAGCGGTCAATCTTCTCAAAGATCAATGGAAGGAGAACGAATTCCAGGCCACTAAAATCAGGGAACAACTGGAAGTGGAGTATTCCTCCCAAATGGGAAAACTCCAAGAAGAAATCCAAACCCTGAGGGGAGAACTCCAGCTCGCTCGCCTGGCTCTCCAGCCAGAGGAGGACCCACAGCTCTTAGTGGAGCTCCAAACTGACTTATCTTGTCCTCCCTCGGATCACTGATGTACGGACGGGGCTCCAAACTGACCTCAACCGATTCAAGGATGCTAACACAGCCCTAAACTCGGAGGTCATTACCCTGAGGAACCAACTCCAGTTCGCTCAAAAGGAGTTGGAAATCCAGGGTCAAGCTACTCAGTTGCAAACCACTCTCAATAAAAGAATTACAAAGTTGGAGGCTAAGTTAGCAGAAACGAAGGAGGATGCTGCCCCTTACCACAGTCTCTACCTCCAATACAAGAGACCGGTGGACTCGGCGGTATCACCCATGCAATCTGCAAGGGAGAAAACAGTGGAAGAAGAAATGGTCCCACTGAGCCCCACAGTACCAGAAACGGAGCCTCCCTTTCCTCTGCGTAGAAGGAGCAGAGGATTCCCCAACCTTTCAAGGCTGGGAGAAGCAGGACCTTCTAGGTGGAGAAGGTCTACAACAAGATCAATAACACCTCCACCATCGCCACTAAGACCTCAAGGGGGAACACCCATTACTAGGAAGGATGTGGAAGATCTTTTGAGGGAAGCGCTTGCCAAAGTAGTGCCTCCTCAACCACCCGCTCCTCCTAGGCCTGAGGCAACCCCAGCACCACCACATCAGTAACCGTCCTAAGTTTTCAAGGGACTGAAGCCACCGACGCTTGAAAAATTCTCGGGGAAGGCGGAGGACATCTTCAGGTATCAGCTTCAGCTGGAAACCTACTTCGTCCTTCAACCCTAGGCATTCCCTACCGATGTCATCAAAATACAGTATGCCTCGACGTTACTGACAGGCAATGCTTTAAGTTAGTGGAGAATCAACTATGCTCGGTAGACCACCCACACTGCCTGATGGGAGGATTTCCTGGAGTCGATTAGAACCAACTTCGCAGCCTATACCTTGAGACCGAGCTATATCACCAAGCTCACCAAGGCCAAGCACACCGGCCCCATATTGGAGTTCATCACCTACATGCGAACTCTCAATACGGTATGCATATACAATGATGGCTACCTGAAGGACCGGGTCAACCAGGGACTCCATCCCAGTCTCAGAAAAGCGATGGCAACTAGCTACAACTGAAACTATCAAACCACCTAAGAGTGGTTTGATCAGGTTATTACGGTTAGCCAGCAGATGGAGGAAGTAACCAAAGCCCTAGGAGAGACCCCTTGGCCACAGCAGAAGGAAACCTCGGCTGCCCCTAAATCCAAGGAGAAGTCCAAGTCCTCCAAGGGTAAGGAAAGAGTTGACAAACCAGAAAGGTCCAAGTCAGACTCGAAGCCAGCCCCCACCAAACTTCCCTACCTCATGGGAGCGGAACTCAAGTAGGCCAAAGACAACGGCGCCTGTCAAAAGTGCACCAGATCAGGACATAAGGTGAACGAGTACTTTACCTACAAGAAGGCAGAGATCCCTTCCTCCAAACAACACTCAACCAAGAGGAAGCGAGATGACAAAGACGAGGACAAGTCCAAAACCTCCAAAAAGATAAAGACTGAGGCTGTAGGAAGGGTGGTGGAAATTCCTGATACCTGGGTGCATGGTGACAACATTCTAATAGTTTGAAGAGCCACAACTCGACGACCCCTTTTCTTTTGTTGTTTCCTTTGTTGAAGAAGAGACTCAGAAAGGATGTACCTGAACAATTGATACCCAACACTCTTATTTGGAGCTGGTGTTCCAGGGATTTTCTTAGCCCTGGTTCTTGGTAGGTGGGCTGCCGGGTAAGTGGCTTGTATTCCTAGTGATGATTGATGACCTCATGATTTACGAATTATAATACCATGATGTACGAATTTCCTTTTTTCTTCTAGACTGTACAAGTATCTTCATAGATCTTAGTACTTAATATCTAATGCTTAGTTCTTCTCTTTTTCCTCTTTGCCTGCCTGAGGATAGCCTTAAGGTTAAAATACGCAGGTCGTATAGAGTGCTGACATTCCTTTGAAATTACCTTTGAAATTACACGAATTGTCTTCCTTACACTGCAATCCTATCTACGCACCTCTAGGTACTGCGACGTCCGGCCACGACATTCCTGGAAGAGATCAGGGATCCTATTGGCAGAAAACATCATGACGACCATCGCTTCTAAAACTGAAGGCCCCAAGCAGGGGAAATGCATCAAGGTTCTAGTGATACTTTACTGGCACACCTCTATCAACCATGAAACAGTTACCCACTCGGTCACCGCCACTGCCAAACTCGACAACGGCGCCACTGGAGCACTTATCTCAGATAGGCTCCCGGTTCCCAAACGCAAACGTCAGGTACCAGGGGGGGGGAAATTCATTTTTATTTTATCTTTACGACCCCGCTAGGGGTCGTCATAAGAACCTCCGCTTGCAGCTATGTCAAGCTATGACGGAGGTAGAAGACAGCCGACCTAACGTCGGTAGCGCGTCTACGGTTTTACATGATAAAATACAGGTTTGTTCCCGACTCCTCCTCGCTTACATGCAATAAACTAAAGAAGAGATGGGGCGGAAAGGAAAGAGCGGCGGGGGAAAGCAGAAACCCAAAAGGAAAAACGCGACCGGCACAAAAGCGACCACCCAGTACGTCAAGACAGCAGAAAGAACTTTAAGCGAAAAGGAAAAAGACAAGCCCAGGGAACCCCTTTTCCATCTCCAGCGAGGTGAACCTTACAACAACTAGAAGGAATTGAGGTAAAAGCGAAGAGCACTAACCAAAGAAAAAGGAAAGAGAACAGACAAAGGAGAAAACACAGGCCAAACTCACGAAACTTTTACACAAAGGGAACAACAAAAGCGGAAAGAAAGATGAACTACCGAGGGGCCCTAAGTCTCCATTCCCTCTTCCATCACTGCACGGAGGTTCTCCACTCGCTTGTTATTATCGGCCAGGGCTTGCAAATAAACAGGGCAGAGGGGGTCGTTAGCGGGATAGGCGGCATCGCAATTGGCGCATTTAAGCACTGTATGTTCGCATTGTCGTCCTCGGCGTTTGCATTCTGTGTTGCCACAGAAATGCTCAAAGATAGCATGGGGTCCAGCGCAGATGTGGCAGCGGGGAGAGAATGTGCACTTCAGTTGATGATGACTGAAGCGGCAGCAGCGGGAGCATTGGGTAGCCTTAGAAAAGGCGATGTATGGGTCGGTCTGACAGTTCTTGTTCAGGATGGTCAGGCCCTGGGAGATGCGGTAATGGTTATTGTTCACCACCACAGTGATGACAATAGAAGAGGCAGGTTTGCCGATGAGCTTGTCCCTTGAAGCGAGCCAGCGTGGGGTTTGAGCGAGTATGACACCTTGGTTAAACGTTTCGATCTCCTTGCGGATAAGAGACATATGTTCGATATCCGAGGTGTTAAGAATGGGGGTTGGCACAAAATGTCAGGTACCTGTAAATGTCTATACATACCATGGGACCTGCAAGCAGGAATGGTATTATATGCTGAAGCTTCAGATGTAAATCTAAAATCACAAGGAGAACATCGACTTCAACGTAGGACCAATGCCCACCGATGTCGATATCTACCTCCCTGTGAACTGGTTCCAAGATCATGACCCTATGGTGGACTATGACAAGGCAGAGTTAGTGGGTTTCTACTCCAACAAGTGACAAAACCATCTTGTAAAACCCCAGGTCTCTATGGCGTCAGCCCATGAGATCTTGCAAGATGAATACTTCCACACCAACACAGCAGTCATGGGAGGAGGTTTACTCGGGTGGGTTGACACACCCATTAGTCCAACGGAGACACTGAGATGGTGCTCCGCCATGGCAAGGCTGCCTTTGGAAGACTCCACAGAGCTCTTCCTACGTTCCTCATCCATCAGTGCTTCAGACCAAAACAAGTGGGAACAACTTTTCCCTAAAGTCTTCTCGGAGCAGCTTGCATCCCAGCTACCACCTCACTGAGAATGGGACATGAAGTTACCAATGAAAGAAGGGGCCCAACCCCCCTAGGGACCAATTTACAAACTCTCTGAGATGGAACTAAAAGTCCTGAGAGAATACATTGATACCATGCTTAAGGAGGGCAAAATAAGACCTTCTAAGTCCCTAGCTGGTGCTCCTATCCTCTTCGTCAAGAAAGCTGATGGATCCCTCTACCTCTGCATCGACTATCGAGGACTCAACAAAGTCCTCATCCAGAACCGCTACCCTCTTCCCCTCATGGGCAAGCTTCGCAATAGAATAGGTAAAGCTAAAATCTTCACCAAGCTTGACCTAAAGAATGGATATAACCTTATCCATATCGCCAAAGGGGATGAGTGGAAAACTGCCTTCTGTACAAGAT
>JABYPW010000576.1:0-23624 GCA_016880775.1 Phymatotrichopsis omnivora | reverse complement strand
AAAAAAAAAAAAAAAAAAAAAAAAAAAAAAAGAGAGAGGGGGAGAGAAAGGGAGGCTTGGTGGTCACAAACCGTGCACCAGGAAGTCGAGGTGGATGCTGCAATCTGCTCAGGGAAAAGGTTATCAGCCAATTTTTTCACGAAAGTTGTTGGGTATTTTCTAGCATTCCGGATTGCTTACCATGACAACGTCGTCAAATTCTAAAGGTCCAAAATCCCAGCTCACATCCGTAAGTTCGATTGCAAGGAGTGCTTGGTTCATTGTTTTGGTGCCTTACACAAGACTCAGAATTTAGTATGCTATCACAATATTTTACTTTCTCGCTAATTTTCTAAATCTGGTGGCAAGGCAGGAGATGGGCAAAGGTTAGGGTTAGGGTTGCGAGGAAGGCAATATGGCGCAAATTTAAAATGAACGTACCAAGATCAAAGGAACCTGTAACAGCAGTACCACCGTTGCGTTGAAGCGAAGTACTCCAAACGTTGCCACTTTTCACCATTGAAAATTGTACCGAGTCGCCTTCATAAACTATTTTGACCTTTTAGCGACATCCAAAAGACCATACTTCAATGTCCAATATCGGAAACACAAAGCAAAAAAGAAAAGAGAATACCATTAAAACCACCGCCCCATGGCAAGCTCGGATTTCTGCGATTACCGAAATTTCAGTACATCTCTATTCCAAGGGTTATTCAGGTAAGGTACGACTCACGAACAGCACCATCCGCTCCCGATCCACCAGGTCCCCGAACGCCCATCAAGCACCTGCTGAAATACTCCGCTATTGTCGGTAGGCTGCAGTCCGGGCCATAGGTAATATACACCAGCCTTCGGCAATTTGGGGATCTTCATCGTTCCGCTTAGGGAGGTGAACCCGGAACTGTTGACCCAGCGGAGAAAATACCTGTGAAACAGACATCGATAAGTATTTTCCCGAGGATCGTTCTCGCATAAGAGCGGCGGTGTAGTTTGTGTAACTTACCATGTCGCAGCAGAAGCATGGTGGATATAGAAAAATGACAGCGCTAACACAAAAAAAACTTTCATTGGATCTGTTGATGGATTTGGTTCTGCTGGACTGTTAGATAAAGTTGGAATGTAGTCAACAGGTAGGACAACGTGGGGGGAATTCGCATTTTATGGCCGAATAACTTGCCCTTCCCCCCCGCCGACCTCAATTAGTCCAGCGAAGAACTATACCTCCACTTCGTTCATAAATTAATATATTTCAACGGAGGAGATGTATTCTTTGGGTACAAAATCCAAATTAGAACGGCTGATTTCCGCATTGAGAACCGATTCAGCTCTCAAGATGCCTATATGTTCATTTCGTAAGAGATAGAGAGTAAAACAGCATTTTGTCAAATGGATCCGATAACTATATACCATATCGAATGTTTCAGTACGCAGGGTCTGTTCTGAAGGATCATCATGTGCATTGGGTCTGCCATGATGATACCACAATAGATAACGCTCTCAGGGTTATTCTTTGAGACTGTGCAGAGCGAAAAGGTCCTGTTCTCACTCCTCTGTTTCCTAGCTATTCCGAAGCATTGTGAAGTTATTGTGCAATTGTTTTAGCTGCCGTTTTTGTAATGTTCCGAAACTGCCCTAATATATATTGGAGCTAGGATGTGGGCTCCAATCGGGCACTTAAGAGTGACACAGTGGAGGAGGCGAATTGTTGGGAAGTTTAGCCGGATACTGGAAATGTTTCAACCGCAAGCGTGGAAAGTCTCTAGTGCCTGTATGTTACACATATAGGTATATAGTAACGTAGATTGCCCAGAAAGGATGTGGGGGAGCGATTTATTCTCCTAAATGATTACAATGTAAGACTTAAACCACTAATGGAAGGTGCCGAGCATTTTAAGCACATGTGTGGGAGCTTAAGATAGATAATTAGCAGAAGCTTCCGATTTTAAGCTTATAGCTTTTGATTAAAAACATCTTGGCTTAGGGCCAATTACTTTAGCTGTAGGGTGGAACTTAATGCGTTTGACTGTCGGGACTCGGCACCATTTCCGAGCACATCGTGTCACTCGGTGGTGGGAGTCTACGCCGTATGAACGAGATGGGGGAATCTAGCATTTGGGAGGAAAATAGGAAGAAAAAAAAAAAAAAAAAGGAAATGAATGAATGAATGAATGATATAATACACAATATGCTCTATTTTTATTTTTTGAAAAGTCAGCCATAAAACGCGTGATTACATAATGGACGAGGCTTATAAGTTTACAAACGCGTTTACATCGTTTGCGAACGTACTACATAGGCAATGAACGGGTTGCGCTGTGTTCGGTTGAGTGAAGGACTCGGTTCGGTGACACCACTGTTTGTTTGTGATACCTTTTTATTTTTTTTTTTATTTTTTTTAACCATTTCATGATGAATTTGAAGGTCGTGTTACTGAGCTGGATTTTGTCAGCTTACAGCTCGTTGGGTGCGAGGAAAAACTAATACGAAAAAAAAAAAAAAAAAGAAAAAGAAAGTTCGATTAATCTTCCGCTTCGAAGAACCAGTATGAAGGGAACGCTAGAGATGACTGATGTGATTTAGCTTAGGGGCAGACGAAATAGAAATACAGCCAGGGATATGTGTCGCCGCGACCGGACTTTTAAGCAGGTCATCCAGGGATGATGGTGAAACGACTAAGCAACATCAGACTTGGCCTCAGTTAAGTTATTCGCAGTTCCCTCCCTTGGTGACTGCGATAATTCTCAGTCTCACATGTTCAACGTCCCACCATCACCAAAGATGTGCTGGCTTTCTACATACCGTACTCTCGCTAGTATCGACGACTCGGGTGATAAATGCTACCCGGCCAGTTGTCTCCACTATCGAATTTCACACGCAAATTTTAGCAATAGGGAGAGATATCTGTAGAATTTGCCAATACTAACGAATTGTCAATACCAACAAATTGTCGACAGCGAAATTGTCGACAACAGCGAAATTGTCGACAACAGCGAATTGTCAACAACAGCGAATTGTCAACACCAAGGAATTGTCAACACCAAGGAATTGTCAACACCAACGAATTGTCAACACCAACGAATTGTCAACACCAACGAATTGTCAACACCAACGAATTGTCAACACCAACGAACTGTCAACACCAACGAACTGTCAACCCCAATGAATTGTCAACACCGAGAGATTACTGCGTACAACGGCTTAAGCACATACTGTTAGGTGTTCTATTTCACTTGCATTCGCGATAAAATGCCGGGGTGCTAACGATTTACAGAAGTGTCCATGGACCGTGGCGAAGAGGTGCTATAATTAAATCACTCGTGCTTACTTCAATATCTCATGAGAATAGAAAATGCAATGTCCTACGCACTCGTAGGAGGGCGGTTGAGCCTACTGTGCGTGTGCGCTTAACGGTTCATGAATGGCGGCAACCGTGTCAAATACAACTTGCGTTGACTAAGACAATTCGTCTGTCACGTGCTCGAGCCAACTCCGTTAGTGTAGGAACTCATGACCCTGTCCGGAGGCTGTGGCTTAGCTGAGCACAGAAAAAGATGGCGCCGAGATATGATTCGAGGACCCAAATTCTTGTCTGCTCAACATGCCCTTAGAGGGTAAGATGGTTGGTTTCTCCCATGCGGCTCGCCAACCCCACAGTTTCATGCTTTAGTTGACGTTCCGGCAGAAGATAAATTTACACAGAAGGAACAGCGCATGCAGCTGCACTGCCATCCAAAGCGGTAAAAATAGATTGATAAGGCAGTGATGGCCGCAGTGCATACTCTGTGCCATTCCCTCGCCTGGGAAATTTACTGTACGAAACTCTGCTCACACCGAATGTTTACTTCTTCCGAAATTTGCGTACGCATGCGGTAATAATGTCAGAACATGGATGATTGGAGATTTTAAAACGCTTTACTGTTTAAGTCAGAGAACTGCGGCGTCCTCACGTACGACCGCAATAGTCCGGGAAGTCATGTGCAGCGACTGCGGAAGCTTTTCATATATTTTGGAGGAGGCATGTCTGAATATTCATCATCTTCGCGCTTCTTTGAAGGAGATCCACCAATACGATTATGAGATCCATACAAGCTTCTTTATAAGATATCCGCAATACGAATATGAGATCCATACTACCCCCGAACCCGCGAACTCCAAAAGGTTCCCGTAACAGCGAAAAATGGAAAGAGATTTTTGTTTTTAGGGATGGAATTGATCCGGTTTTCTTTCAAGAAAACGTGACTTATTACTTTGGTACGGATGCGACGTGGAGAAGGGGGACTCACATGTCGAATGTAAGTGCAGTGCAACGTAATTAACGTCTGGCACTTGGTAGCAGGTACCCATAACTGAAATTGCACATAGGGACGCGAAGGATATATCATTAATACCCAAGTAGAGGTTACTGCGGTATGTTTCTTTCCCTCTCTCCGAGAATCTTGACTTAAAATGACTTGGAGAAGTTCTAATCGCTGAGCGTATTTGTTAGGAGCTTCTAGCCAGACTCAATCGCGACTCCGCGGAATATTTACGCCTAGAACATGAGCGTTATCAAGAGCAGTATTACTGTATTTTCCCTCCCTATTCGCTAAAATTTCCAATTAACATTTAAATCGCAGCTGATCTTTATGTTTCCTGGACCTCGCCATATCCCAGCGCTCGAGAAAGCTTCTACAATCACCTACCAGTGCAACAACCATCGCTCCTTCAGGTCTCAGGTGGGCCGTCCTATCAGCCTCCACGCTACTCAACTCATGACAGCGCACGTTCAATACAATATCTATCGGAACAACAAATTATTTCAAGGAATAATCGTCATTCGTGGTCTCCCGGGACCGAAATCCAACAATTAAACAATTTGAATACGGATCTGCAGCGGAATAGCACGGGAAAGCAGCCGGGTTTTTGGGGGAGACTAATGGGGTCGAAGAAAAGCGATAAGAGGATGTCAGAACCTAACTAGCACTTGTAACGTTTATTGTATATTTTTATTTCCGTCTCACTCTTCATTTATTTTCGTGTACATAAGTACGTATATCACTTTTGAAGATCAATGAAACGTCATGAATGCATCTCAAAAAGTCCAGTTTACGCCGGAATCAAACAAGAAGTTAAACTGAGATCTATTCGAGGCGTCTCGCATAACAGTTCGGAACCGTAGAGTGTCCTGACACATTCTGAGGCACGTATGGGTCAAAAGGTCGCTCCTTCAATTTCCTCCCAGGTTGCTAGCGGATTTTTTATGCAACTGCTGTTGGTTTAGCGGGGGTCTTCGTAGAATACATACTAGGCTCCAACTCACCGGTTCCTGACAAGGTTACCAGTTATGTCCTATGGCAGTCCTGACAACCTTCTAATCAAAACTTTTAGCAAGGCAAAAGATTGGCATAGAAGAGAACGCAATATCAACTGGCGCTTACAAAAATGCCCCAAAGCAAATCCCCTCCATGCGCCTTGAGCTTTCCTCATCGGTGTCATAATATATCACTCGTCCGCGGAAATATTTCTGTATTAAGTAGCCGGAACTGTTCCGATCTTTATCGGCGCGAAAACCCAGGTAGAGCTGATTTGGCATCATCAGCAAACGAACGGAGGAGCGAAAATGGCATCAAAGGACGCAAACAAGCGAGTGAAACGCCGAGATGCATACAGCCACGAAAACCCGCATAGTGAGCATAGCCCTTTTGATGAGGAACTGAATTCCACCACTTGCGGTTGGCTAATCGCATTGGAACGTACCACAAGGAAGGCATTATTTAGGCAAAATATGTGCATAAATTCCAGCCAAGTCAGCTCAATTAAAAGGCTTTAGCAGTGAGCAGTGAGCGGGTTTATTCGTTTTGCAACCTCCTCGATCATGCACACCAGATTCCACCTTGACTCTTATTTTTTTATTTTCATTCCTATTTTATTTTTTTTCGAAGGGTTTGCTGAATTCTTTGCTTTTACTTTTTGTTTTATCTATTGGACTTGGAGCAGTAGCTTACTTGCTAATATGCCATGCATACTCAAAAAAAAGTAACCTTGGAAATGAGAGTATCTATGAAAGGAAGTGGTGCCAAAGCGTATTTTTTTTTTTTTTTTTTTTTTTTTTTCAGATGCTAAAAAAAAGAGTGAGGATAAAAAGATATCCTGCGATGAGGAAGGTAGTACCTAACTCTGTTGCACAAACTATCCATCTTCAAGCGGCCATTAATTAACATATAAAAATACTGTCGGAGGAAAGATTGCAAAATTGTTAGTAGCAAAATATCTACTGTGAGGAAGTGTGTAAGTTTTCGCGGCAGTTTTAATTTCGTGTTTCGTATATTTCTTATGTTTCTTTCGGCTTTTGCGGTATTGAAAGTAAGAAGGTACTGGGCTTCTATGTAGCCATCTGTGACGAAATCATGTTCGGAACTTCGCTTGCAATATCTACTCAATTCCATTATCATATATGTGATCCGCCCTAATTTTTATTAACTTATGGCGTCGTGGATAGCTATTGTAATTCAAAGGACAGTTGTTTTGGTTATATTTTTATCAAAAGAGTGACCCAGAAACTTTATGTGGTGCTGGAGTATCTTAACGTATACAATTAACGAAAGCTTTCAATTCATATTCCTACGCGACTACACGATTTATTTTCCCAGCTTTCCGGCTATCAAGACTTTTAATACCTCTTTCTTTAAGTCCAAGCCAAAAATCTCTCAAAGTATATATATTAACCGATCATCCAAAAAAGTGCATATAACCTAGACCATCCAACTTTCAGTCACTTCCCATGATGCCTTCCGCAACTCCTTACAGTCCCGACATGAGTCTCCCTAATGTTTTTGCAGCCTTGTACCCTACACATATAGGATCGGACATTATCGATGCACATATCTCACCAGTACCAAGTTGTAACACGTAAAAACATTGTTGGTATTATTTAGTTTAGCTTCAGATTTTCTTGGGTGCATTATGTAGATGTGCGTTGGGTTTGATATTTTTAGATTCGATTATCTGGTTTGGCGAATAAAGAGTGAGGGTAGGGAATATTGGGAAGGGTGAAAAACGATGACGAGAGTGGGGTTAGCCTTATATATATCTTGGCACTAAGACCGAATTCTATGCTGGAAATGTTTGGGCTATGTTTCTTTGCACCTTCTAAACATAAGAATTCTGTCTTAGCTACCCATTTATTGGCGGTATTAGAAAAAAAAATGCGGGATCGCCTTGAGTGAGTGTAACAGTCCCTACTGACCATGACGCGTAGAAACAAGGAAATTAAAAAATAACAACGCCAACATCCGTCGTATTAGACATCATTTTTTCACTGAGGCTTAGCTTTTTGGATTTATGCCGATGGTGGCATTCTTTCCCGACCTCCTGACGTTTGTCGACAATTCTAACCTAGCATCAGCCGATCCCTTTGAGCCCCCAGAAATATATCCTTGTCCTTGTATAGAATCCCTTCTGCCCCTTTTTACTGGTGCAATGGTTTTACTTTTGCATGGCATTTACAGCGTTTGCAGCGTCCGGTTGAAATCCCCTGACGGTCAGAAGACTCATCCAGCCACGGACCCCAGGTCACTGGAGGCCCTGACCATGAGTCGCGAGCGACATTAATTCAGTATGAGGTCTTAGAAAAAAAAATGAAAATGAAAAAAATGAAAATGAAAAAAATGAAAAAAACGAAAAATGAAATAGATTTGGAGGAATTTCAATTTATCCGTAAACGCACAGATAAAGAACAAACTTGTTTGATTATGTAGATTGTGTTTTTTTTATTTATTTATTTTTACATTTTTTATTTTAAATTTTTTCTCGATGATATTCAACCTGAATATTGAATGTCCAGCATCTACAGAAAACGTCGAATAGCAAACGTGCTTGAAAAGAGCCCAGCATGGATTTTCTTTCACGCATCCGAGAAAAAAATTCAACAAGAGAAACTATCGCGTCTGGGTAAGGTTTGTGTTGCTTTTGTGAATTTAAAAATCTCAGACCTCCGTCATTGCCGTCGACCGGCTTGTACGTAATGTACATAAAATCTCGAGTGTAGTTGTCTTTTTTTGATTGAATAAAGGTCGCGCCCTGTCGACGTCGGAGTTCCAATAGCTCCCGGGCGTTGTCAACAGTGGTATTGAGGAAAAAGTACCTCATTGCAGCGGTAACGGGTGAAGATAAGCAAGCCAGAGTGCGTGCAAACAAGTAATCGGACCGCCGCATATCCAGCAAGCTTTTTTTTTTTAATTAATATAAACGTTCGTAGGTCTGTTACACAACGCCAGGCATGCAGGAAAGATGTTCTGGTGTCGGCAAAGCCCAGCGGTGTCTTGCAGTCATGTTGCTCAATTGATTGGATTCAAGCAGCAAGCGAGTTCGACATCGTCATTTCATGGAACAATCCTACTTCGGCTCTCTCTTGTTTAATTTACGTCATGCGTTCGATCCTCTGCACTAATTTTTATTTATTTTATTTATCTTCCTTATTTTCTTTATTTTCTTTATTTTATTTTCTTTATTTTCTTTATTTTCTTTATTTTCTTTATTTTCTTTATTTTCTTTATTTTCTTTATTTTCTTTATTTTCTTTATTTTCTTTATTTATATTTACCTTTATTTTTATTTTATTTTTTGGTATCATTTACCGCTCTGAATGCATGTTGCCACTCTTATATTCGTTCGCTGTCATGATGAAAGAAACTCTGGCGAGATTGCCGAGATGCCTAATAGAATGCTAAAGGCAAGCTTTATTTTTAGTTTTATCACTTCAAGCAAAAAAAGAAAAATAGAACGGAAGAAAACGGAAGAAAACGGAAGAAAAGGAAAAAGAAAGGAATGAAAAGGAATGGAACAGAAAAAGGAAACGAAAAAGAAATAAAAAAGAAAAAGAACGCACCACTCTTGAAATCGCCACAAATGACAGAAAATACAAAGCAATTTTTCTAATATTAACACGCCGTTCTCAACTCCAGTGTAAGAACATTCAAAAATATTGTCAGCAATATATGGCATCAAATTCCACAGGCCCAAAATGTTCTCACTCACTCCCGGCGATCCCACTAAGTTCAATCATGGAACTTTCCAGGATATTCAGACCAGAAATACTCATCCTCCACAGGAGACCTTAAAACTCCGCTGTAATATCACCTAGTGGTGTTCTGTTGGCAAGAAACACACCTTGTTCTTGTATGTGAATATGCAGTGGAATTCGCCCCATATTCTCTACGTTTTCGTCGCCACCAGGATCGTCCGAATCCGCAACAGTGTTAGCACCCTCACCGGAATCTAAAAGGCAATCGGTACCGTCGCCATCTTCAAAGATTGAAAATCCGGAGGCGAGGCTTTCGTTCAGTTTTCGACCGAAAACCCGAGAGGGTGACACCGGTGTAGCCAAAGACAAACTTGCAATTTCTGGTATTGTGGCATTACTTGAGTCAAATACTTTGTGGACAAATTTCGAAGTATCAGATGAGGTACTGGCACCTTTGAGGCTATATCTAGTGAGTAGGTTAATTATATCCTTCGCCTCAAACTAAGGTAAGCTGTCAGAATAAGACCGATGGAGATGGTCAAGAATCCAGTAACTACGCCGAGGCCAAATCCAATGAAGAATCCGCAGTTCCATGTTTCTTTGATAGATTTAGCGTTCGTCGAGGAGGCATGGTGGCTTCCAGCAGGAGACATCCAGTGGATCCCTTCTCCAAGTTCAGAAGCTACCAGGTCAGCAATGTTCCGAATCCCGCATTAGCCGGCTGCTGCAATTGCGAGAGAAGCTAATCCGACGGAGAGGATGGACCGAGAGTGGTGCATAGTGTGGAGTACGTTGAAGGTGGATCCTAAGTGAGAACAGTGTAGTGAGCGCTTGGGATCGGTTCTTAAATCCAGATGCGGCTTCGCGGGTGTTGTCACGGGCGCTGTTGCTAGATTAAGGCTTCTTTTCAACCGCATCCTGATTTTTAACCCCACTTCAGCAAATTGATGATTAATGTTGAAGAGTGCAAGCAACACTCTTTCGATCGTTAACCCACAATTTACAAAATTAAAAACGCTTGAAGTGAGCGATGTCTCTTTTCTGTAGCCTTCGAATTCCGAACTCTCCTACAATTTTGCCGCATGCAGTCGCGTTAGGATCAGCTATACCTCTTGCATCAATTCCTCAACCTATTTTCATGCCTTCTGATCCGTCTAATGTTTTGTAGACGAGTAGGAATGCTTGCAATGGGTAATTATATATACTGTAAAGTTTTGCTAGAACTTGACATAATTTTTTGCCAGATTACCATGGAATTTTATTTCCTAACTACAATGTATGGCAGAAAAAAGGATTTTTTTTTTTTCAAGAACAATCTTGCAGCAGAATCTATTGTAAAAATATTTTAAGGCTATATTTGGGTACTTTCAAACCATTTCAATATTATTGAATAACGGTTGCATGAATAATTCCATCCTTATGCCTCATACGCACCAGCTACGTTTGTGAGCTCCACCCTTGTACTTAACTAACCAGGCTTTATCAGCTAGTATGGTATGAGATGCGAGCTATCACAAACAAATTTCAAACAAATTATCCTAAGCTTTGTTTGAACCAAAAACGCTATATTTTTATGGTATATTGTTATATTTACTATTAATTTACAATCGGTAGATGTCTAGGATTTCCATAAATAAGAAATTAGTACCTAGGGAGAATATTTACTACTGGCATGCTAAATTTACCTATAGATTGCGGGAGGCTCTGTTAGTTCTCTGCAATGCAGGTTGAATTCAAAGGAGAATTGGTCTGTTAGTTATACTGTGACCTCTTCATGTTAGATTTTCCTCAAAACCTTAAACTTGCCCAGAAATACAACATCTGGTGGTTTGTACTAGATACTTAGTCATAGCTTGTACTTTATATAACAAATAGTTTTACCCTATTAGAAAAACCTGGTACATCAAAATAGAATATAGTAATGATGTTTTACTTAGTTAATATTCTCAATTAACTACTAATAATAACTTGTGTATTACTTCTTATATTCTGCCCTTATAGATATATATTGAGTTATAATATATATCTTATAAAAATAGCTAATTATCTAATTTAGCCAGATAGAGATTCTAGTATATATACTCCTACCCTGCTAGTATTAAATCCTCAATTATTAGCTTATGAGAAATACAAATTAAACTATGATATTCAATATTTAGTACATTTAGTACAACTTCTCAAAACTAAAATTAAAGTACTTTATATGCCTATAGTTATAAAATTTGCATATATATATATATATATATATAGGAGTTAACTATGAGTAATTTATTATAACTTATATTAATACATATACATTATAATTCCCCTCTCTCCTAACTACCCTACCTTATACCATTTCTAGTATTACCTTAATAAATGAAATATGTAAAGGTGTAAATGTAAAACCTTGAAAAGTATATTCTCTTGATTTTAAAGATCCTAGAATGCTAAATTCCTATAATCATCATTTTTAAATAGTTTATAATTACAAAGTATATGAATCTTAGTAAAACTGTAAAATCTATTACCTTATATCTGGTATAATGTATGACTACAGTATAACCTTCTTGTCTTAGAGGTATAGGGGAGTAGGTAGTTTTAGAGGAGATATTTAATAGATAAGAATACACCTAAATAATTAAAAGAAATATTATTAGCAATGAAAATGCAAAAACCCAAGGGAATAATCTACTCAACAATATTAAAAAATATAAATTGATAAATTATAGTAGTACTAGTTACTAGAAAATTAACTACTATCTATGATAGAAGTAGAAAGTTTGTGAAAAACATTAAGACTAAGATGGTAAATATTCTAAAAGTGATCAATTTCAAAGATAGTATACTAATAAGGAGTAAATGAGAGGAAGTCAGGGAGTGGGGATATATTTATACTTATTATGCTCTTAGAGTGCATTAGGTATAGCCTGTACCTAGGGGTCCATAATTTGTATCCTAGTATACAGATCTATACATTGCTTAAGAGTTTAAATTGCCTAACACCCTAATTGTCCAAAGTTAGACATAATAAGATAGGACATATTATAGAAGTATAGAGATGTTATCATTATTATAAGAAATGTTAGTGCTAGATACATGTATGTTCTGTAATTTCTAATATCTTAGGTAGTAACTTTTATAATAAAGTAAATGAAAATACAGTTAAGTTAAAAAATGACAGTCATATCTCATTTTTTGCAATGTAGGTAGCAAAAATTATAATGAATAAAACTATATAGTTTCATGAAACTTTAATACAATATTCTCTACAGACACAAGTAGTCATAATAAATGGTGGTGATTTTTCAACCCAGGCACTCTTAGTTTATTTTATTTTATTTTATTTATTTTATTTTTATTTTTATTTTTTTTCTTTTTTGCAATTTCCTATCCTCTTCTGAACAAATTTTTCATACCTTCCGACACGGACTAGTGGATGACTACCTTCTGGCATCTATCTTCCATTTTCATACTCACCTCGGACATGGTGAATAGGTAAAAAAAAAAATAATTTTCCAGCCAGTTGTTGGGGTCGTTCCTTGAGGATTCACGTGATGATTGTTCCCATCTGGCTGTTCCGGAGCCCCTTGGGAAGGCGGTGGACGTTGGTTGACCGGAGATTTCCGGGAGTGTGGAACTCGTTTTACTGTTTCGCAATAACCATTTACAACCTAAATTCGACTATCAAATAGCAACCAAGAGGCAATAGAAGTATCTGCAATTTTTTTACGGTATTCAAAAAAAAAAAAATCCAAAAGTTGGAGAGAGGTAATAGCTGATCTGCGATCTTCGCCTCAAGTTTTGAAGCTGCTCTCGGCCCAGGCCAGCTGCAGCTACATAACTATCCGACTTTGTACTAACCCGTAGCTAATGCAGGGAGAGCACCCCACGCAACAAAGAAAGTCGGGAATCGATGGCTCATGGAAAGTAGTTCTCATGTCCCGGTTGATAATCGAAAAACGGAAGCGCAGGTGCTTGGGATGATCACGGCCAACCGAGTTGCGGCTCTTTCTGAAATGCGGCTCAAAAAGCTTGTCCCCAACAGTTAATTTTCATGGTGCACAGGCCATTTCCCACGTGGATGAACCTTGTCGAGTGCGGAGCCGCACCCACACTTCCGATATAGAGCCTGAACCGTGGATCCTGCCCCCACCCATGACAACCTATTCCTATCATCCTATTTTCCCCAAAGGAAATACGCGGTTCAGCGGTGTTTTAGAGCTAGGTCTTCCACATATCGCCTCTGATTTTCACATATACAAGCATACTCCAATCCACCACCCCGATACATCATTCGTTCCATCTCAAGAAAATAATCTCGGTCGCAGCAAACCTGAATTTCTCAATTAAATCCGAAACGGTGAGCGAAATTCCTTAATAAGAAATCCCCAGTGCCTTGTTCCTTCGCGACGCTTCACCAACACGTCCCCTTATGAAACTCTAAGTCTTAGGTATAACAAACCCATGCCTTTGTTTCAACGAAATACCTCAGTGATGTTACGCTGCTGTTCTTTCCCGAACCAAAAGTTTTCTAAAAAGATAGAGGGGAGAAATAAAAAAAGAAAAAAAAAAAAAAATTACATATTAGCAGAACGTAGCAACTCCGTTTCGACGTTTCAGAAGGGCTTCTGGAAGCCAGCAGAGTGCCGGGATGTCTCCAAGAGAAGCTTGTCGGATGGGTAACATACGAGGGACTTTCTGCTCAGGTTATTTGTGCGTAATTTGTTGAGTTCCTCCTAAAGTTAATAACAGAGGCCGCATAGATATATTCTGACAATATTGTGGCTTCCGTAGTAACATTTGGGCATTTCTCCTTCAGAATGTGTGTGAGCAGAAGCTTAATTCTATAATGAGGAGTCAAGTTCACTAATGAGTTATCTGTGCGCGAGAATTTGGTGTCATTTGCACAACCAATCTTCGTCGATGTTCGCCGATATTCGTCGAATTTTACTTCGGAAAAAAAAAAGCCATAGAGAAAATATGACAAGCAGCTTAGGTCAAGTCTAATTTAGGATTCTACGAATTCCATTTATTTCCTGAATCTTCACTTCTCCTTCACATACGCCTACATCATCGCTGACTTCAAAACACTCAGCACATACAGAACCCAAGTTACGCGAACTAAGGCTCTGTATTGACTTTACAAAATTCTAAAATTTAATAGTATGTAATTTGTTAGAATGTGTTAATTAATTACCGAAATGAAGCGTTACGAGATGCATAAAACACTCACTTATATAAAGGAATGTGAATCCACCAGAAAAACTGAGGCTCCAGGATGTACTACACCACTATTGTGAAAGTACCCGGGTTCTATTTAAAATATCAGTTAGAGAATCAGTGAGAAAAATGGTAATGAGGTTTGTTGGATGACCGAATGTTGCATGGGAGCCTATAGGTGAGCAAAAAATGACTTCAGAGATTTATGCACTTTCACTAGTGATTTTGGAATTACACTTTCCATTTTGTAGTGACTTCATAAATAGCATACCGAAGGCATCAAGCTTGTACAAGAAAATTTGTAATTCATGATTTACCACTCAATGGCATCTAATTTCCCTTTGCAGCATGTTCCATATTTTCCATGGAACGCATGCCATTTCTAGTCAATGGATTAAAAGAGTTTCAAAAGAAGAGATAGGCTCGAAATTAGATAATTGGTTCTATACTAAATAACATTGTCACGAGTTCCATTCATTACCACCGTTCCTTCCCGGGAAAAAAAAAAATTGCGATCCTTCACATTTCAATATTTATCTTCCAATTCTGGCATTCATAGGAATTTCCCCCTGCTTCCCCTCCCCTTTTCATATCACATTCTCTCTAACTGCAACCTTTCTCTATACTTTCGCTCTAAAAAGCTTACTAATCATGCATGCCCATATATATATATAGCTTGTTGTTTACCCAGTTTCATATTCCACCCGAAGCTTACATGGATTGTATTCTCCATTGCGAAGGTACACCTACTTCGTATCAATGCATCTTCCGCAACGGAGATAGGTAATAACTTGCCGACACATGGTTAAGGTTTCGTAGTTTTGCTTTTCGTTTGGGTGGGTATGGTGGAGGTGTTTGAATCTTTGAATGGAAGGTGACTTGAAGTTAATTAACAAAGCGGAGGAAGAGAAGGAAAATTGAAGATAGAATTGCTTTTATGATCTACTCTCATAGAATTTCCATGGTAGTAACAATTCTGGTTCCTGGCTTTCTATCGTAGGTTTGTGTTTAGCCATATTAGTGGCGCTAAAATTCTATTTTCTAGGGATTGCTTCAAATCACTGATCACGTAATGTGATTACAGTATTCTTCTGAAACGAAACATTGAAATTGATGCCAGCATTTCCAATCCACGTCACTCCCCCTATTCATTTTTTTTTTTCATAAAAATTTCCAAATCAGTGGTAAACATGTAAGCCTGAAGGGAATATATATAATTTCCCATGAGATCCTAGCGCTAATGACATTGAAGAAATTGCAATTTCGAACTTCTATAGATAGAACGTAGAATACATATAGCCTTAGAATATTAAACACGTTTCCGGACTCCAATTCTACATCTTCTCTGAATGCCATTTATAAACGCGATATAGTTTCTTCTCTTGTTCGAAGTGACAAACTCCAATACTCTTAATACTTTCTACCAGCAGCACACCGAACCGCATATTCTTCTCCCAAAAAATTCACTACGTATACACTGCACCAGCTTATTCCTGAAAAGAATAAAACAAACTTTCTAAAGGCGAAAATGTGCGTCCGAATCATAACGTATCGCAGCTGTCGCCAGTGCGTGGATCATAAACGCATTATAAAGTGTGAAGAATCGGATTTCATTCACAATAGCACGACTCAAATCGTGTACGGCAATACGCCTTGCCATATATGTGGAATATATTGATTGTCCCGTGGATATATAAATTGCAGAGAGTATCGTTACAGTACCGCCGCAACGGTGAGGTGAACGTTTTCGGAATGGTCATTGGGGTTGATTAAACTCCAGAGTTCAAATATAGAATTATATCTCGTTTCGCCAATTAACGTCATTTCTCATAAAAAATAGCGTGTTAAATATATTTACTTCAAAAGTCTAGTAATTGCTACGTTCTTGTCAATCTAATAGTTGCTTCTCCGCTTGCGAAAGGATCTTTAACCGAAATCATGCTCGCTAGCTCCGCTAACAACTGGTGTTCAAAAATTTCTCCACCGTAAATTACCTGCATATGATATCTCATTCTTTTCTCCGCACACTTCATCCACTTGGGACTCCCGGTGGAATTCAACTAAAAATTCAGGCATAACTCTCTTAAGAAGCTTGAGATACGACTGCAGATTAGTATGCCAAAGGCCCACAAAACCTTTATA
This sequence comes from Phymatotrichopsis omnivora, assembly GCA_016880775.1. Taxonomy (NCBI): domain Eukaryota; kingdom Fungi; phylum Ascomycota; class Pezizomycetes; order Pezizales; family Rhizinaceae; genus Phymatotrichopsis; species Phymatotrichopsis omnivora. Next base: position 7,301 of record JABYPW010000576.1, on the reverse strand, counting down.
AAATATTACAGCATCCGGTCCCTATGAGCCAGGCCACTAATAAAACTTTTCAAAACGTTACCAAGACGCCTGGAAGATTATTTCATTGCATTTAAAACACCTACCAGTGGTCAAGAACATCTGTAGTCGCTCCGCAGAATTTAGATACTTTGCGGTCGTTTCTTTCGCTGAGTATTTAGGCTTCCCCATGCAAAGAGAACATTTATACTGAACAGAAGCCTCGCTAGCTCAATCGGTAGAGCGTGAGACTCTTAATCTCAAGGTTGCGGGTTCGACCCCCGCGTGGGGCTTTCTCTTTTTCCTTCTCTTCCGAAGGCAAGTTATCGTTTTTTTTTTTTTTTTTTTGTCGATGAAAATAGCTATCCGCGTCAAAAGTGAGCGAGTGAATGCTGATGGCTATTTTTTGGTTCGGTGACTACGATCCCAAGATGCATTTGATCGTCAATGGGTTGGGGTAGTTACATAAGTTTGGGTCGAAGATTGTTTCCATGGATATTATGTGCAAATGAGGTGAATGAAAAATGAGCCATTGTATGTTACCCGGGATTGCCTAGGGGTTTGTTAATTGTGATTGCGCGGCACATGAACATGTAGTACATGTACATGTACAGTACGTGTACCTATTATACTCATGATTGTTTTATTTTGCATGCCCGCGGAAATTAGGAGTCATCATACGCTTGTTTCTTATTCAAAAACTCGTACCAACGATTGAGCATACCAGGGTGATATTAAGCAGACTCCATGGGATCCAGTGAATTAGAAACCTGGAATTCGCTGGAATATTAGCATACCTTCATGAATCATTTTTTTATATTTACTTCACTCGTTTTGCCTTGTAATCCTTCATCGTTACACAACTAAACTTGATCCGTGATACTGGACCAAAACACAAACGATTGCAGCTTCAATCTAGTGCCTTACATTGGCCAATTGAGCCTTTACATTGGAGCAAAGTCATATTATTTAGTATCCGAACTATTTATTCTTACACTACCCTTTCTAGTCGAGCAAGTACAGATTCCGCGACTCTTGTATCTTATATTTCTCGATAAATTTTTAGTAATCTAACTTTATTATTGGAGGTATAGCGAAGAAAGGAAAGACATAATTGGGGAAAGGATAAGGGCATGATAAAGAAGAACTCCCATAATTAGTCTTTTTTTTTTTTTTTTTTATAGATCTTTATCTTTTTCCCAACATGGGAGTCATTACGATATTTGATTACGTTATGAAAATGGAACAACACTTAGTATATAACATTACTTGAGTTGGATTGGTGATCATCCCTCGAAGGTAGCGAGCTGAGGGAACGACCCCAACCCGACTAGTCCATTCAATGTTGCCGGTGAACCTAAAACCAAATAATATTTGATACGGTTCAAAAGTATTCTCAGACAAGTCCGGGATCTCTCTCAGCAGTGGAGCGTTACACACGTAGCTCATTCTGGCGAAATGATCCCGGAGCAATTTTGAACCAGTCAAGAGCGAGCACAATGCTTTAAATTCTTACGTGAGAAGTAAAAAGCCCCATCGCTAGAAATGAAGTGGCGCAGGTACAGAGACCGGAATGTCTGAGACCCCGCCACTCTGTTTGGCCTTCTATGTTAGCCAACGTAGGTGTTGTAGGCAACGTTGCACATTTGGGATTTCAAAGCAATTCGGTAAAAATTTCTTAATACATTGGTTTCGCTCCCGTTTAGATTGGGGGGTTTGAACCACCCTATGGTGGCTGTTGAATTTGGCGATAAACGAGGGTTGTGTATCTCCTAGTGGCAGTGTTAGGATCTACAATGGTGTGGTAAAAGAAGGGATTACCGTAATTACTTCAATAAAATACCGTACACGAGGCTGTCTCGGGGGTAAGGATAGGCTTAACCCGGGTTACTAGCAATTAGAGTGCGCGATTACAAAAATAGTTTAACGAGGAAGATATTACATCATATTATATCACTCGGGCCCGTGTAAACAAATATCTTTCGGAAAACCATGCCTCAGGGGAAAATAGTGCCTACATGATTAACAGAGTATTACTAAAGACACAAAAAGTTGGCTGATCGCTCCAGTAAAATCATAATTCTCTAGCAGCAAAGAATAATTGCTAAAAACAGAGTGGAGTTTAACTAAGCATGAGAACGCAACCACGATCCCCCAGGAACCAACTCGCACCCATCAGTCTTCCCAACCAAAAGTCCCACATATGCAAAATTAATTTTTCAAGGCTAAGTTAATCCTATCCCTGGTTCCAGCTGCAAACGCACGGCCCGCCGAGTGTATCACACCCCCGGCGGTGATTCTCTCGGCGGGCGCTGGGTAGCTGGGTTCCGCATAATTGGCGCAAGGAAACATCGCTGTAACAATGAGACAAGGGGCCGCAGTTTTCTGAACTTGCGTCTTTCGAGAATACATTAAATTTCCATTTTTGTTATCCGTTATTGATGGTGTTTTGGTGTTAAATGTATTTGAATACCCTGCGTGATGCTGTACCTAAATCCCGGAGGTGGGGAGGTGCTTCGAAGTAAAGGAATAGTCTTTTTCGCATATCAATGCGAAGTTTCAGAATAGTATTCTGCATAGCAGCGTTTACCCAGATAAGCGCAGGAGTGCTTCACATTAAATGACTTCAGGGTTAGAAAACCGGACAACGTTGACTCCCACATTCAATCATAGGTACCGTTCAGATACACTCGTTGTGGGGTAAGTATAGTAGTATTTGAAACCCCCAAAAGATATTTCCGATAAACGAGACGAAAATGAATGGCTTCCACGATATTGCTTTTCTCGCGCAAAGAGTTAAATGTAGCATTTTGTATACATTTACATGTACGTTTGGTTTTTTATTTCTAGCGGGTCGGTGACGGATGGACAAAAAAGGTATATTCTTAGGGATCTTGGTTTATCGAGTTTCGTTTGCCTGAAAGGCGAAGATTAATGCTTCACATAGTTAGGTTCCTTCTGCACCATCGTAAGGAAAATAATTTCACCTTTTTTTATTTTTTTATTTTTTTTATTTTTTATTTATTTTTTTTATTCTCATTTCTTTTTTTATTTTTAATTTTTTTTTTTTTTTTTTATTTTTCAAAAAAACTTCGGCGAAATAATACATAAAATAACTTCAAACAACATTAAAAAGGATAGCATACCACTCGAACACGTAGCACGACGTGGAAAATCTTTCAACAAAAGATGACCATCTCCGACAAATACTTGCACATTGACGTCGAAGCAACATTGTTTTTGCGTTCCGCCCATACTTTGCTAACTTATTCTTCAACAATTACTTCCACAAAACCCAAGTTCCACAACAGAATGAAAATACAATAAAATAAAAAATAGAGCAAGTCTGAATTGTTCCTCTTTGAATTCGCTACCTTGATTTATTTCCTTGTATATATTGTCTTTACATGATAACTAACGTTGCTGTTATTCATTATCAAGCTCCATGCGTGTAGTAGCAGGGCATATATCCGGAAGACGTCGTTTCGTAGTCCCAATAAGACATCGGATAGCAGACCTGTATGTGTGCTCGGAAAGGACACTGGCCGTAAAGTTCCTTTTGGGCAAGCGGTTGAAAGATATGAAATTCAATTACGCTTGAGGACGGATGATGTGTTCGCTGTGTTAAGCAACATTTGCTCGTATATTAATACCCTAGCGCCGTTGTGAATGTTCTATCTCCCCATACTGTAACTCCCTCGCCACCCTCCATGGTGAATTATGGACACGGGTAAGTACGTCTCCAACTTTTCTATGCCCGTTTGTCCTTACTCGTTTCCCCTTGTCGTCCCTGAACTCTGTTTGAATACCCCTTCCAATCATCTGATGTCTTCCCCTCCGGCTGCGAGTAAAAATGATAAAAAAAAAAAAAAAAAAGAGATTTGGTCCCAGAGAGGCTCGAACTCTCGACCTTGATGTTAACATTGCAGAACTTCAAAAGTCCTTAATTATTAGCACCACGCGCTAACCAACTGAGCCATGGGACCATCACGTGATTAACGTCAACGCTCCATTCAATTTGAACGTGACTGCACAAGTACAGAAACAAGGAAAATTGGAGGAACATGGTAGAAGCAACAAGTTCTTATTGTCAAAACAAGATCTAGATCACATCGTGATCCTTGTATATACTTAAACATGAAACATTCAGTCCGTCAAGTCCAACACAGCCCGTCCCTGTAACGTTCCCGACCGCAGCTCATCCAAAACCTGTTAACGATGTTAGATATGAATCCAATCGACCGTATCGCTTGATTTTTTTTTTTTTTTTTTTTCCCTAAATGGAAAACGTACCGTCGTCAAATTTTCCATTTTTACGATTTTAATGTGTGGTTTTATCAATCCTCTGGCGGCGAAGTCAAGCGTTTCAATCGCTTCTTTGCGGTTTCCAACCGCCGCACCTGTTATTACCAAGATTTGGTTAATGATTTTCACGAGTCGAGTTTTCAGCAAGCAAGCAATCCAATGTACTGCGAATTGTGGTGCAGAAATCTACGGATATAAGAAAACATAGAAAACTGAAATTAAGCATACCAGTAATATAGATCTGCTTCCCAATAATAAAATTTGCACTAGCCCCCGACAACGGCGGCAACGCATCTCCTCCCAGAAGCCCAACACAAACTAATGTTCCACCAGTCCTCAACATATTCAACGAGTGCTCATACGCCTTTTCAGTCCCCGTACAAACCACCACCGCATTCGCTCCTTCACCTCCGGTTCTCTTCTTCACCTCCTCCACAATCTCATCCCCTTTAAACTTTGTAAAATCCAGAAACACCTCCGCTCCGGACTCCATGCATAACTCCTTTTTACTCCCATGGTCAATCGCCAAAGCTCTTAATGCAAATCCTCTTGCAGCGAGCTGCACCGCGATATGACCTAACCCACCTCCGGCACCAATTATTACCACCCAGGACCCAGAAGGGGCCTTTGCGCGGCGGAGAGCGGCATAGGTAGTGACACCAGCGCAAAGCATTGGTGCGGCGGTAGCGGAATCAAGGTTTTCGGGAATGGGAGTGGCGTAGATCGCGGAGGTGACGGCGTATTGTTGGAAAGTTCCTTCAACGAAAAAGCCCGAGACTTTGCAGCTTTTGCAGAGGGCTTCTGCACCGTCGAGACATTGCGCTGTTGCCGCAGGAAATTTAAATAGTGAGTATACTTTTCTACATTCGGGGGCAAAAGGAGGAGATATTACAGCATGAGAGACACGCCGACGCAATCCATTTTATTCCTACCCTTGAGCCTAAAGCTGGAGAAACAACTCCTGGGCCGTGTTTAACGACGTGTCCTACTCCTTCATGTCCTCCGATTTGGCCTGAATATAAATTCCGTTAGTGACATATTTTATGAATGGAGAAGAGGAAATATAAGGTGATCTACCGTTCTTTGCTGGGAAAGACCTAGATTTCCACGAATTCAAACAAATCGCCAAATCCGAACCACATACGCCAGAATGCGTACTAAAAATCAACTGGTTAACACTTCACACCCTTGGCCTCTCAGATAAATGCGAGCGGTTCGCTTACAGTTTCACCAAAATCTCACCTTGCCCTGGCTCTAGAACTTTCACAGTTTCGACTTTCGTCTTTGTCGTGCCAACATCTGCGTAAACAACCGCTTTATGCGTTTCCGGAATCACAATGTTGTCAACGTCGAACACCATCTTGAAATCAATCCTCGTGATCGAGTATAGTAATGAAAATAAATGTCTTCTAAAGATTTTCAATTCACTTGGAGGGTTTTGTGGCGAAAGTATACCAATTTAAAGCGTGCATCCGAACGTAATGTTGCCCCATGAGATGCGAGATGACCCCTCGTCTCGCGATGGCGGGGCCCGGTTTAGATTTGTGATATGTACCGTGGCTATGTAGATAGAATAACTAGTTTCGGGCGGAGCCTTGGCATAGGTGTCTGACCAATCATCGGTGTTGACGGCAAGGCCCAAGGCCCGCGGCAGTGACAAAATGCGGGGAACCGGTCCTAAATCAGCGTGGTTTACAAATTGTGCCGGACACCTCCCGCGACACGACAAAAATGCCCCCCCTTTCAAAGAGTGCCCACCAACAACACTTTGAATTAAAAAAAAAAAAAAAAAAAGCTCTATAGAAGTAGATTAAAAAAAATATCAAGTTTTGCGGGCTGTATACCGGTTAGAAGTTTGTACGGGAGCAAACCGTATAAACCATTACCTAATCCAGCTTAGTAAGCAAAAATGAATGATCCTTAGGGGGTCGATTTTAGGTGTTCGGCACCATATATGTTTCGGGCAAGAGCTTATTTCCCCGGTCGCAGAGCGGGGAATTACGTATGTCAACACCACATTCTCCCCGCGTCCTACTGAAAATCGTGTGTGACGTTGAAGGGTTTCGTTACATCAGGGAAGGGTTTCGTTACATCAGGAAATATTTATCCTGCATGCACTCTGCGATACTTTAACACACGCTACCATCGTCTCGGTGCAACCGGTGGATATGTTGCTTGAAAGATAACCGGGCGCGGGAAAGCGTAATTCCGGATGCGTGCTCGGAAAAACCCGATCAGCGGTAAACACTCTGATAGGCATTCCGATAAACATGTTAGGACCGCTGCACTCAAATACTTGCGAGTTTTGAATTCTACAAGGATCTACATGTAACGAAGGCGATACGGCCGCTGTCAACTGTAGCAGATATGGGTGTGGCCTTATTAAAACAAACTACTTCAGAGATATATAAATTTTGCTTACAATATTAAAATACATAAGGCGCTGACAAAAACAAGAAATAACGAATTAAATCGGCCGTTCTCGATTCAGAGTCTCGAGTAGCCTTCTTAGAATATCCCCGGGAAAAGTTTCGGTGTACTTTAAAGGCTATTGTTATTTCCCCCGACTTACCCGGTGGGGGAGTTATTCGGGCGCCGTCAAACCGATGTAACGCATGCAACAACACCAGCTGAAAATACAAAAAAAAATTACTTATTTGGATAAAAACTGAGTAGTAACTAATCCTCTAATTGGCAGTTACTGAATTTATACCGGCCGGATTTTTTACCCCGTCGGAAAGAAAATGACAATAGTTTGTAATCCACGGGTATTCGTTAATTTGTCAGTATACGGATTGCACGGGTGTCGCAATTGCGCAGTTATCCACCCCTGCACTCACGCGGTTGTATCGTGGCTCGGTTGGTTAGCGCATGGTGCCAAAGTCGAGAGTTCGACCTTCCCAAGGGTTACACCTTTTTGTTTTTATTTTTTATCTTATTTCCCTTGACGGGACACCCCCCCTCTTTTTTTTTTTTTTTTTTTTTTTTTTTTTTTTTTT
>JABYPW010000575.1:0-23658 GCA_016880775.1 Phymatotrichopsis omnivora | reverse complement strand
TTGATAACTGTATCTTAGACATTGACCTTCGTGGGCGAATACAAACTCAGAGTCCGCAGAGGCACCGTCACTCTCGCAGGCGTAACCCTTACTCCAGCCTCAGGACCACAAATCGTGTATGCACCAGCGACCCACGCTCTCCCGGAAATCGAATGTCTCCCCTCCCGAAAACCGAACCCGTCTCGGAAAGGCGATAATGAACAAAAACAGCCGGTCCCAACGCAAGAAGATGATGTTGGACCGGATGCAGAAATTTACATCACTGAATATCATTCCGGGCTTGGCAAAATTGGAAAGCTTTGCCCTACTTTCAACGGAATATGGACTCCCAATCCCGGCTCCGCGGGCAGAGACAGAACAAGGGAATCGTACACTCCATTGTTCTCATCGACATATAGTTTCCTGGTGTTATCAATTCCGGGATCTTGGGAACGTTGCTTTGATGCCGTGATGGAAAAGGTTACGACACCGCAAAATTATCCTTCTTCCCCGGTAATTCTTGTGTCGGGAGCGAAGGGAATGGGAAAATCGACGTTCGCAAGGACGCTTGTAAATAAGCTCCTTGAAGTCTCGCCGGTGGTTGCATATCTTGATGTAGATCCCGGACAACCAGAGTTCACGCCCCCTGGGATGGTCTCATTTGTTAGACTTACCGCACCATTGTTTGGACCTCCGTTTACACACCCAAACAATTCGGAAGACATAATCCGTGCGCACCACGTTGGTTACACATCCCCGAAGGAAGACCCCAGCCACTACATCGCGTGCGTAGCCGACCTGTTCCTCGAATACCAAACTCTCATCAACTCTTCCTCCCCTGAAGAAAGGAATATACCCTTAATCATCAACACCGCCGGGTGGATAAAAGGCCTCGGATTAGAACTCCTTAATGATATCGTTCAGCGATGTGAAATTACCGATATCGTATACCTCAGCCAGAAGGAATCCTCGAGTAATCCGTTAATGGAAATCCTTCCCGAGGGCGTAGAAATGCATTGGGTTAATAGTGCGTCATCTTCGAGCGCTTCTACGACGGCAAATAGATACTCTCCTGCGGATCTTAGGGCGTTGCAGATTATGAGTTATATGCATCATGATCCTGTGTCCGGGAAATGGGATTTTGAGACGCCATTGACGGGGCGTGCGCCTTGGATGGTACCGTACCATGGCCCCAACGCTGGAATTAACGGTATTTCTATTCTCGGAGAAGAAATTGCGGCGGAGGAGCTCACTACTGCCATCGACGGTACGCTTCTCGGTGTTGTCCTTGCCTATGATCGCCTTCCGGACCCGATTCCCTCTCCCCCCAAAGTCGCCAATCCGCTGCCGATGATGCCTTCGGCTTTGGGTCCTCCGCCGCCGGACAGGTCATTCTGTATTGGTACGGCATTAATTAGGGGAATTGATTTCCAGAAGGGGTGCTTGCAGATTTTGGCGCCGATCAGGGAGGAGGTGTTAGGGCGGTGGCTGGATGGAGAGGGTATGAGTGTCGTCCTTGTTAGAGGGAGGATTGAGGTGCCAGCTTGGGAAGTGGTGAAGGGGATGGAAGGTGCTAGGTTGCCGTGGGTGGGGGGGAAGAAGAGTGTGGGGGCGGGGGCCGAGATTTGGAGAGTGAGGAGGAATGTTATGAGAAGGGGACAGTGGTAAATTCATGGAAGAAGAGGTGACGGGAGTGTTGTCGATATTGTATTTATATTGAAAAATTTCTGTTCGTGGGCGGTCTACGCACTGGATGTTGACCAGCCACCACAGATCACATGATCTTTAGGTATTGCAGGATGCCTTTGACCGCTGATGTTTAGGATCTCTTTTCTGAGTATTGATTCAACTTAGCAAATTGCTTTTGCTGAAGGATGTCAGTAGACTTCTAGTTATGTATGCAAAACTTCGCAACGGCTAAGCCTGGACTGCAATACGAGCCATTAGCAGTGCTGCATCGGCGCCCCGCGTTATAGTCGGGATGAAGGAATCGGGGCCGATAGTTAGCAATTCTAAACAGAAATATTGAAAATAGTTTATATTACTCCGGCTCCTGTTATTTTCACCACTATACTCTCGATTGTGTCAGCTGTTATCTTTGCCTGATCGTTTCCTGCTCTGACATCCCCCGTCGTGGCACAGATTTACATCCGTCTCTGCGATGTATCGACTATAGCATGATGCGTACAAGTTTTGATTCCACCTCCACTGCTGTTATATTTCACCTGCTGTATCCGGAAGCAATCATCTGCTTTTTACATATTACGGTATCACAGAATTTTGATTTCTGATGTGGAAGTGTATCCGGGTGAGATCGAGTGATTCTTCAGGTGTGGTGAGGCCCACAAACGGTCAGCAATTCTGTAACATTACAGTGATCTATATATTGTAGTTAGAAGTTTTCCCCGTCAAATACACTTCCACAGCAGCCTTATTGCAATGTTTGCAGTGTTTACTAATCACTTAAGAAATTTTTGGGGGCCTTACAATATATTATGAGCAGATGTGAACCACACTGATCATCTTTGCAACAGTTCTAGCTAATCAAGCAGGCCATAGAGGGTTTGAGGTTCTTTTCTTTGCTTTCAATTTCCTCTTTTCATCTACCCCTCCCTTGATTTCTGGAACTTTAAAAAAAGCCCCCTCCCTAGCAATAATAAAGTTATAATAAATTTTGGTTATTGACTTTATCAAGTCTAATAGTATGTGCTCCTATTCTCTTTTAATACCCCTATTTACATTTTGATGTTTATACTTAACCTATCAATATTTCTACTTTAACTTTTGATGTTTCTTCTTTTGCTTTCCCCTATAAGGGTGTAGAGAGATATGTAGATTAAGAGAAAATGCTAATATCTTTATAAATAATTCCCTCCTATGTACTACTTTTAGCTATAAAAGTTGTAAGGTTAGAGAAGCTAAGATCTATTAGGATAGTAAATTACTAGTAATTTTTTCTTGTATATTTTTAGTTAATATATTAAATCTTTTTTTATCTATAAGTAGAAATGAACTTTGTAGTCTAATTTAAATATCATTCCTATCTTCTTTATAGTGAATAAACAATAAAGGGTTAGATTGCATTAGAATATTAATATATTACTTTAAAAAGTTATATAAAAGTTATAAGGTCATTGAAGCTAAGATCTATTAGGATAGTAAATTACTAGTAGTTTTTTCTTGTATAGTCCTAGTTAATATATCTAATCTATATTATCTATAAGTAGAAATAGACTTTACAGTCTTATATAAATATTATTCCTATCTCCTTTATAGTAAATATCTAATAGAGGGCTATATTATATTATGTAAATTGATATATTATTTTAAAAAGTATATAAGTAAGGGTTGTAAATACTATTTTTAGAAATTTGCTAACATATTTAATAGTACAATATATTAGTATAAGAAAGTATAATCTCAAAATTCTTTATTATATATTAAAAAAAGGTATGTACTCTTTAGTGACCCAGGTACTCCCCATTAGTCACTACACAATCAGGTTGAAGGTTGCTAGACAACTCTATTAACCCTAATGATAATACTAAAGCCTTCATAGAAAGGCATCAGACTAGGATTTAATGCAACTACTTAGAACTAGACACTATATTCCTTTAAGTAAGGACTTCATTAGGGATAACACCTACTAGCAGATTAAGGCCCAACTCAATGCAGACTTCTAAAATAAAAGAGGAAGTCTAAGGGATCCTCTTCTATACTATTCTGATATAATAGCTAATAGGGTAGACCTTACCACCTATTCTTATATCTTTCCCCCTAATACTACCTAATCTACTCCTTAAAGTAGTAAACCTCCTAAAGGAACAAAAGTAATATCATCAGTTCTAAGAGGAGAGGATAAGGGAGGAACTTAGAATTTAGTTTAGAGTAGAACTTAAATAACTATAGGTTGAGAACTCATAGCTTATCTAAGAGTTGAGAGTAGTAAGGTAAGCTACTTAGGCCTAAGATCAGTCTCAGTTGGTTATGGAACTGTAGACTAATAATAAAAGACTTAGGGATGAACTTTCAACCCTGAAGGGGGATAAGGTCTCTCTCTAAGCATAACTCATAGTAATAAAAACTGAGTAAAGGCTTAATGGAAGCTACTCTACCTCTATTACCATACTAGAGTCTTAGATAATTAACCTTAAGGCTAACCTCAAGGAGGCAAGGGATGATGCAGAGTACTAGCATGAGAGGTATATGTAAATAAAGTAACCTATTAACTTAGCTTTATCTCTAATACAATTATTAGCTTAGGAAACCTCTCTACTATCTCTAATAGTAGAAATGAAGCTAGACTTCTTACTTCAAAGGAGGAGCAATGGGGTATCTAACCTTCCCATATCATTCTAAAAGACCTCTCTTACTCTGGTGCTATCTCAAAGAAGAGTAGAGATTACCCTAACTCCTGTACCCTAGACTTAACTAGGTGATACTTGTGATAGATCACCCTATATAGATCGTATATGACTCAGTAAAGTTACCTCAGGTATGCTTCATAAACATTACTGAGTAAACTCAGATATCTCAGCTAAACAAAAGCTCAACTAGAAGATAACTTTCCTACAATGATCAGGTGGACTTCAAGAGTTGAAGAAAGAGATAGATGAATATATTCTTTAAGGTTCGAAGATAACTAAAAGGCTTTCATAATGGTGATCACAGAGAAGACAAGGTAGCTAAGTACTAAAGAAGGAAGGAAGGAAAGATAACAAGATAGAAAGAACTATGTGCTTATATATCCTGTCCTTTACCTGAGCTGACAAAGAGATGACAAAGGAAATAGAACCCCAAAGAACATTTCCCCATTCTAGACCATCTCCCAATTCATAATCGCTGAAGCCTATAGAAGAGTCTACAATAGATAGGACATAATTAGTACTCAATTCGACTATGATCGCCTATCACCCTCTTAGGCTTAACTCCCAATTTGTGATAGTCTCTTGCAATACAAGTCCGATCGCCTCATCATTACTTCATAGCTAACTAGGCTAATGTTATATCATGCTAATAGCTGATCATATAGTAACTATGGGGCTGACTTCCTACACCTAGTTATGGCTAATGGCAAAGCCATACCATGCCATGCCATGCCATGAGGTCATGTAACAGAGGATCATCTCTAGAGCGCTTAACACTATGGTAAAGGGTAGAGACAGCATACTCACATGTTGACAATCTAAGTATAACCTCCATCATAGTATATTATCCAGGTACCTTTACGCTGACCACTACCGGTGTTCATAACAATACTTCTATTGCATAATAGGATATCATAGAAATAGTCAATATAGCTCTGAACAAATCTCAGGCTCAGCCCTCAGTCCCTACTTAGGTAGAACTACCTATGTAACCTATACTATATAAGTTTTATGAACACCAGTAGTGGTCAGCGTCAAGGTACCTGGACAATACACTATGATGGAGGTTACACTTAGATTGTCAACATGTAAGTATGCTATCTCTACCCTTCACTATTGTATTAAGCGCTCTGGAGATGATCCTCTATTACATGACCTTGTAGCATAGTGTAGCATAGTGTGGCTTTGCCATTAGCCCTGACTAGGTATGGGAAGTCAGCCCCATGGTGACCATATGATCGGCTGTTGGCATGAAGCAACATTGGCCTAGTCAGCTATGAGGTCATGATCAGGTGATTGGACTCATATCATAAGAGACTATCACGAATCAGGAGTGAGGCCTAAGAGAGTGATAGTGTTATGAACACCGGTAGTGGTCTGCGTTGAGGTACCTCAATGATGCACTATGATGGAGGTTACGTCTAGAATACCAACATGTGAGTATGCCGTCTCCACCCTTCACCATTGTGTTAAGCGTACTAGAGACAATCCTCTGTCACATGACCTTGTAGTGTGGTGTGGTATGGTATAGCTTTGCCGTTAGCCTTGACTAAGCACGGGAAGTCAGCCCCATAGGTACGTGATTGGCTATCAGCATGACGCGACATTGGCCTAGTCAGCTATGAGGTCATGATCAGGCTATTGGACTTATATCGTGAGAGACTATCACAAATTGGGAGTGAGCCAAGAGTATGATAGGCAATCATAGTCAAATTGAGTACTAATCACGTCCTGTCCTTTCCAGACTCTTCTACAGGTTTCAGTGATTAGGAATCAGGAGATGGTCTAGAATGGGTCTTAGTTCTTTGGGGTTCGATTTCCTTTGTCATCTCTTTGTCAGCTTGGGTGAAGGATGGGATATATAAGTGCGTGGGTGTCTTTGTCTTGTCTTCTTTCCTTCCTTCCTTCTTTAGCACATAGCTACTTATCTTCTCTACAATCACCATTGTAAAAGCCTTTGAGTTATCTTCGAGCCTTAAAGAATATATTCGTCTTTCCTCTTTTTACCTTGTTCATCGTAGGAACGATATCTTCCAGTTAAGCTTTCGTTTAGCTGAGATATCTGAGTTTACTCAGTAGCGTTTGCGAAGCGTGCCTGAGGTATCTTTACCGAGTCATATACGAACCTTATAGGGTGATCCGTCACACTATATTCTTTAAAGAAGATCGCTTCTTCCTCTTCCGATGTTCCGATACCTGACGCATCCTCTCTTGCTCTCGTCGTAGGCACTTAGCTCACCAACCCTTTGGCCTGAACAGTTCAGACCACCCATTCCTTGGCCTCCAATGTGTCTATGCACGAGGAGGCCACAATCAACCTCAACACCACTGAGTTAGCTTATGCCGATAAGCACCAGAAAGTGGTCATCGACAACTATGTGGCCACTGTGTAAGCCTTGCATAAGGCTTGGCAGTTCCTCAGGGAAGAGCCCTTTAAATGGGTACTTCAAGACACTGAGGAGGAATTTTAGAAACAGTGTGATGATGTGGCCTCAATTGTTTATACCACCATCGTCCTTCACTGCACTATTAGGAAACCCCTCCCCAAATTGTCCGTGGCCTTTCCCCCTACCATGACAAACCTGCTCCTATCTGCTATCAAGCAGATCCAGAAGGAGTGAGAGTCCTTTGCTCAAAGGGAGTTAGACTACACTAACACCCTGAACAAAGCTCATCAGGATGTGGTCCAGGATCTCAACCACAAATTGGCTGAGCTCTACCAGCAGTTACCAGACCAGGCTCTGCATATATTGGCCTCCCCAAACAAGTAAATCGCCACTCTGACGGTGAGCCTGGCTAAGGCAAAGGCCAGAGTAGAAGTCTTGGAGTAGGCCAAGGTCCCTCTCTAAGCTAGGCTTAGCGAGGCAGAACATAAGGTTCTGTGCCTTCAGGCAGAGAATGAAGCTCTCTCTGCTAGGTCTACGCTGAGGAAGGAAGATGTGGTCAAGCTCAGGGAAGACCTGATGAAGGCCAATGACGATGCCAAACTCTGGAAGGACTTGTACTATTAGTACAAGGAGTACTATAGGTCAGTGGTCTCTCCTCCAGTGTCTGGAAATCCAGACGAGGTTGTAGACCTAGATGACGAGGTAATACATGTCTCAGCTCCTCCCCCACATCCACGGGGCCTCTGCAGGGGTCTGCCTTCCTTTTGGCCACCTTCCAGACCTATCTCCCCTACTCCTCCTCCTCCTCTACCTATATCCCATTCTGCTATTGCAGGACCTTCCAGGGGACGTGGGCCGACCTCCTTTACTTCCTTTGCACCTCGCCTAACCTCTCCTCATCCCCTCAATGAGAGTGATGTTAGGTGCATCATGCAGGAAGTACTCAGGCAAACTGCCCCACCAGCACCTCCCTCAAATCGCAGCACTCCTGCTCTGCCTCCTATCCTATATACCTCTTTCAAGGGTCCCAAGCCAGCAGATCTGGAGAAGTTTTCAGGGAAGGCTGAGGACATTAGGAAGTTCATCGAGCAATGCGAGAACTACTTTGCCCTCCAAGCCCATACCTTCCTGCATGACGAGATCAAGACCAGAGTCACATCTACATACATGATAGGTACTGCACGAGTCTGGTGGCAAGCAAACTCCTACCACTGGATCCAGCTGACCTCTATCTAGGACAACTTCATAGAGGCTATGAAGATATACTTTAGAGCCTTTGCCACCAAGCCCTAGGACATTAGGGAGATGATCAACGTGAAACAAACCAAAGGCATCCTCTCCTACCTCACCTATATAGAGGCTCTCAACTAGGTCATCTAGGGCAACCAAGAGTCCTTCAAGTTCTGGGTTGAGAGGGGCCTGAAGGAAGATCTCTACCTGGTGATGGTAGCCTAAACCACCCACGAGACCCTTGCAGCTGAGTGGCTCTCTTGTGTGGTTTAGGTAGGCCTGGCGATGGAGGATGCCTGGGTAGCCATCTAGGAGTCCCATAAGGGACAAAAAACCAAGCAGAGTTCTGGCCAGTCTGCTCCTTCCAATAAGCTGAAAAAGACTTAGGACAAGCATCCCTTGGGGTCCTCTTCTTAGGATAAGGGGAAGCTTCCTCAACTTACTGAGGAAGAGAAGAAGTGGGCTAAGAAGAATAAGGCCTGTCTACGCTGCTTATCTAAGCACCATAGTGTCAAGGACTATTACTCAATAAGGAAATTCTCCATCTCCGTAGTCAAGATTACGTCGACGTCAACTAAACGCAAAGTAGATGATGATGGGAACTCCTCCTCTTCGAAGCAGTAAAAGAGGTCTACATCTCGAGTTGTTGACCTCCCGGATGACTGGAAGGATGGGGATGACATCCCTATGGTGTAAGCTGCCCCTTTCTTTCCTTGTGGCATCCCACGCCACCTCTCCCATTTTCCTTTGTTCTTTGTTTCCTTTAAGACCTAGTTGGTTTGAAGCATTGAATTTGTTGCACAAAATTTCCTTTAAGAACATTGTTTGAAATTTCCTTTGTACCTTTCTTTTACTAAGGAGCTGGTGTTTGCAACCATTGTTGCATTCTCGGTAGGTGGGCCTGCCAGCATTGAGGCTAATATAATTCATGATACCTATGAGTGATATATTATGACCTAATATCTGTTACGACTGTTATGATACCCTCATGTATTATTTTCCTTCTTTTCTTAGAGGGGTTAGCTAGAGGTTGTGTTTTCCTTTTCTTTTGCAAGTTCTACCTGAGGAGAACCCGTACTGGGTTGAAATGCGCTGGCCATATAGCAGACCACCATTCTTTATAATCCATTGATTATCTGTTTTGTCTCTACGCATTTCCAACTCCTACATTTGGAAATAACCTCCTTGTGGACAAGATGTATAGCGAGCTCTGGCCACAAGTTTCTCAGGAGAGATCATGGAATATATTCACTACTGCCATCATATCAACCATAGTTTCCTCCAAAGAAGGCCCTACCCAGGGCAGGTGCATTACGGTTCCAGTCACTTTGCGCTGGAAAACTCACTCTGTTGAGGGTCCCCAAGTACATGTGATTATAGCTATAGCCAAGCTGGACAATGGAGTGACTGGTGCTTACATCTCGAATCAGCTCCTTGTCCCTATGAAGAAGAGGTCCCAGGCAGTCAGCATCTTTGCCTATAATAGTTCCTGTCATCAAGAGTGGTATTACACCCCTAAGTTGCATATGCAGGTCCTCAACCATCGCGAACTCATTGATTTCGATGTTGGCTCTATGCCTCCAGAGGTGGACATATACCTTCCTGTTAAGTAGTTCCAAGATCATGAACCACGGGTCGACTATGACTGGGCTGTTCTCATCAGATTCCCTTCCTCCAAATACAAGAACCATCTTGTAATGCCTACTGTTTAGATGGCCTCGGCATTTGAATTGATTAAGGATAATGACTTCTACGCTAACTCTGAAGCTGTCGGTGGCAGACTGCTTAGGTGGGTGGACACCCCAGTCAATGAAGAAGTTGTCCATCATTAGTGCACCGCCATGACCAGGGCTCCAGTGGGCAATTTTGCCGAGCTCTTCATGCAGTCTCCCATCTCCTTGACCTCTGAAGGTGACAGGTAGGAACACATCTATCCTGCTGTCTTCTCCGAATGACTTGCCTCTTTGCTCCCTCCCCATTGGGAATGGGATTGCAAAATTGATTTGAAGGAAGGAATGACTCCTCCCTAGGGCCCGCTCTACCATTTGTCTGAAACTGAGCTCCAGGCCCTGTACAAGTACCTTGATCAGTTGATCAAAGAGGGGAAGATAAGACCCTCCAAGTCTCCCGCAGGTGCTCCTATCCTGTTCATAAAGAAGGCTAATGGTTCCCTCTGCCTTTGCGTCTACTACTGGGGTTTGGATAAGATTGTTATTCAAAACCGCTATCCTCTCCCCCTTATGGGTGAACTGAGAGACCGAATTGGCAATGCAAAATGGTTCACTAAGCTCGACCTCAAGAATGGCTATAACCTCATCTGCATTGCCAAGGGTGGTGAGTGGAAAACTTCTTTTCGCACTCGTTACGGCCAGTACGAGTATTTGGTGATACCATTTGGTCTCTACAATGCCCCTGCTATCTTCCAAGAAATGATGAACACGATCTTTCAAGACCTCCTCGATCTAGGTGTCCTCATCTATCAGGATAACATCTTGATCTATGCCGCCACCAAGGAAGAACATGACTGTTTGGTACACGAAGTCCTAAAGCGCCTTGACAAACACAAGTTAGCACTCAAGTTAGCCAAATGTGTTCAGGTGGTCTATGAAGTGGAATTCCTGGGGTTTATCATCTCCGACAAGGGCATTAGCATTTCTGAGGATAGGATTCAAGCTGTCCAAGATTAGCCTACTCCCACTACAGTTCGAGACGTCCATTCTTTTCTGGGCCTCGCCAACTTTTATAGGGTCTTCATATAAGGATTTTCAAAGATCGTGATGCCCCTGACAAACCTCACCAAGCAAGACTAGCCCTGGACCTGGTAGTCTCAGCAGCAATCTGCCTTCGACACCCTCAAGGCCCTCTTTACCTCTGTGCCTATCCTTGTCTATCACGATTCTCAGATCCCCCTTCAAGCTGAAACCGATGCCAGTGACTTTACCCTTAGGGGCATGCTATCGCACCGGTTTCCTGATGGCTCTATTCGCCCATTGGCATTCCACTCTCGCAAACTTAAACCAGCAGAGTAGAATTACGGGATCTATGACAAGGAGATGCTAGCAGTGTTTGACTGCCTTTACATGCAATGGAGACATTGGTGTGAGGGAATGGCTCATCCAGTGCTGGTGATAATAGACCACAAGAACCTGGAGTACTTTATGACCACTCAGCTCCTCTCTAGGAGACAGGCCTGGTGGATAGAGAAATTGGGTACCATTGATTTCCAGGTAGTGTATCAGCTAGGTAAGTCCAATGACGTAGCTGATGCTTTGAGCAGATATGGGGACCACGTCCCTATGGAGGGGGTACCAGAGCTCACTCTAATCTTCCTCAAGAAAGGACAGTATATTGCTATGATTGAGAAGTCTTATACCTCACTCAATCCTTCCTTTTACCAAGCCTTAAGAGAAGCGGTTGCTGCTAACCCTGAATGCCAACGCATTCTGAGCTCGCTATAGGAACCCTACAGTGTTCTATATGGCCTTCCAATGTAGAATGGTCTGTGGTATGTTCCCCTTTCTCTTTGTACTGAGGTTCTTAAGTCTAGCCATGATCACCCCTTGACAGGCCACTTAGGCCAAGATAAGACCTTTGATCTTATCGACAGAGACTTCTACTGGCCACATCGAAGGCAGGATATAGCCGAGTATATCTCTGCATATGACCAGTGCCAATGGAATAAAGCCTACCGATACAAGGCCTATGGGCAGCTGCTTCTGTTGGAGATACCCTATAGGCCATGGGAATTGATCTCTATGGACTTCATAATGGACCTCCCTCCTTCTGACAGCTTCACCCAAGTGTAGGTGATCATTGATCAGTTTTCTAAGATGGTGCATTTCATCCCTCTTGGCCTTAATGTCGACTCCAGGCACCTCACCAACATCTTTGTCCATGAGATTTGGAGACATCATGGCTTGCCTGCCAACATACTCTCTGACCGTGACCTTAAGTTCAAATCCTTTTAGGGTCATGTGATGGAAAATCTCAGGGTTTTGTTGTCAAAGAGCACTGCTGCTTACCCCCAAACAGACAGACAAACTGAACAGCTGAACCAGGTCCTGGAAGCTTACCTCTGCGCATATGTCAACTTTGAGCAGTCAAATTGGGATTTCTTCCTTGCCCTAGCAGAATTCGCATACAACAATGCCAAGTCATCCTCCACCGGGGTGTCCACTTTCTTTGCCAATTTCGGATATCACCCTTCACTCGACGTAGTTCAAACTGTCTCCGCCTATCAGGGAAGTGAGACTCTAACTCGTGAATGGACCACCATTATACAACGTCTCTTTACTGCACAATAGAAGATGGTTGCATGGTACGATAAGTCTCACCAAGCCTTCCTGGCCCTTCAGCCCAGAGACCGCGTCCTACTTAAGCGAGACGATATCACCCCCTCCCGACCTTCCTACAAGCTAGATGCTAAGTTTGCTGGCCCCTTCGAGGTAATCAAACCCATAGGCCCTCGGGCCTATAAACTCAAGCTTCCCTTCTCCTAGAAGATCTACCCTGTTTTCCACATGTCGAAACTGGAACCCTATTACGTTTCGAATTGGTTCCCTGTCCATCTGCCTCCTGCTCCTGAGATTGAGGAGGGTGAGAATTACTTTTTCATTTCAGAAATCGCCAAAGTCCAAAACAACTAGAATACCAAGCAGGTGGAATATTTGATGTTGTAGGAAGGATATTCATAGGATGAGGGGAGTTAGGAACCCTTGGAGTCACTGCTAGTTAACGGCGAACCCATCGATGCTCTAGTGACCTTTTGACAGGCCCATCTAGAGGCAGAGCGCTAAGCCACTGAGTCAGAGGAGGGTCCACCACATAAGCGAAGAAGGAGGAATTGAGGTATATATAGTTGCTCTTTCCTCCGCAGTTTGGTTTCCCTTTAATAGAGTGGGGTGACACCATTGTGTCCATCGTATGATCCTGAGTCCCCTTTAAGCTCTATTGAATTAGGATGATCTCCCCCTATGGGGTGCAGGAAACTATCCTCTTGTCCCAGTTGCTCTCAGGGAATGAGGAAAATCGGTATAAGGCTAACTCCTATGCACATGAGGGACCATGTACCTTAGAAGGGGCGTAGTATTATGAACACCAGTAGTGGTCTGCGTTGAGGTACCTGAACGATACGCTATGATGGAGGTTACATCTAGAATACCAACATATGAGTATGCCGTCTCCACCGTTCACCATTGTGTTAAGCGCTCTAGAGACAATCTTCTATCACATAACCTTGTAGCATGGCATGGCATGGTGTGGCTTTGCCATTAGCCTTGACTAAGTGCAGGAAGTCAGCCCCATGGGCATGTGATCGGCTATCGGCATGATGTGACATTGGCCGAGTTGGCTATGAGGTCATGATTGGGTGATCGGACTCATATTGTGAGAGACTATCACAAATCGGGAGTGAGGCCTGAGAGTGTGATAGGCGATCATAGTCAAATTGAGTACTAATCGTATCCTGTCCTTTCCAGACTCTTCTACAGGTTTTGGCGATTAGGAATCAGGAGATGGTCTAGAATAGGTCTTAGTTCTTCCAGGTTCTATTTCCTTTGTCATCTCTTTGTCAGCTCAGGTGAAGGATAGGATATATAAGCGCCCGGGTGTCTTTGTCTTGTCTTCTTTCCTTCCTTCCTTCTTTAGTATATAGCTACTTGTCTTCTCTGCGATCACCATTGTTAAAGCCTTTGAGTTATCTTCGAGCCTTAAAGAATATATTCATCTTCCCTATTTTCACCTTGTTCATCGTAGGAACAATATCTTCCAGTTGACCTTTCATTTCACCCAGATATCTGAGTTTACTCAGTAGTGTTTGCGAAGCATGCCTGAGGTATCTTTACCGAGTCATATATGAACATTATAGGGTGATCCGTCATAGATAGGAAATCATAGTCAAATCAAGTACTAATTACTTCCTATCATTTCCAGACTCTTCTACAGGTTTCAGCGATTAGGAATCAGCAGATGCTCTAGAATAGGAAGAATTTCTTTATGTTTCCATTTCCTTTATTATCTCTTTGTCAGCTCAGGTGAAGAAAGGATATTTAAGTGCATGGTTATTCTTGTCTTTATCTTTTCCTTTCTTCCTTCTTTAGCAGTTAGCTACTTGTCTTCTCTGTAATCACCATTGTGAAAGCCTTTGAGTTATCTTCGAGGCTGAGGTATCTTTAATGAGTCATATATGATCTATATAGGGTGATCCGTCATACTATATTCTTGAAAGAAGATGGCTTCTTTCTCTTCCAACATTCCAATGCCTGATGCATCCTCTCTGGCTTTTGTTGTAGGTATATAGCTCATAAATCCTTCAGCCTAAATACTTCAGACCACCAGATCCTCGGCCTCCAATGTTTCAATGTATGAGGAGGCCACTATCGACTTGAAGCCTACCAAGTTGGCCTATGCCAACAAGCAGTACAAGATAGTTATAGATAACTACATGGCCACTGTACAAGCCTTAGACAAGGGTTAGCAATTCCTTAGGGAATAGCCCTTCAAATAGGTGCTTTAAGACACTGAGGAGGAGTTTCAGAAACAACGTGATGACATGGCCTCCATAGTCTATACCACTATCGTCCTACATTGCACTATCCAGAAACCCCTCCCTAAGCTCTCTGTAGCTTTTCCCCTGTCCATGACGAACTTGCTCCTGTCTACTATCAAGTAGATCTAGAAGGAGCAGGCCTTGTTTGCTCAAAGAGAGGCCAAATACACCAGTACCCTGAACAAGGCCCATCAGGATATAGTCGCTGATCTCAATAGCAAGTAGAATGGGCTCCACCAGTAGCTGGTAGATCAGGCTTTACACCTGCTGGCCTCTCTAAATGAGCAAATTGCCACTATAATAGCATCCCTGGCAGAAGCGAAGGCCAGAGAGGAAGTCATAGATTAGGGCGAGGTCCCTCTCTAGGCTAGGCTTAGTGATGCGGAACACCATGTTCTATGCCTTAAGGCAGAGAATGAGGCTCTCTCTGCTAGGTCTACATTGAGGAAGGAAGATGTGGTCAAACTTAGGGAGGACCTGATAAAGGCCAATGACAATGCTAGGATGTGGAAGGACTTGTACTATCAATACAAGGAACACTACAGGTCCATAGTCTCCCCTCCAGTCTCCAGAAACCTAGACGAGGTTGTTGACCTCAATGACAGAGTGACCCTTGTCCATGCTCCTCCACCATAGCCTCGAGGTGCTCAGCTTAGTCTACCTTCCTTCAGGCTGCCTTCCCAACCTATCTCCCCTACTCCTCCTCCACATCCTTCCCATTCTGCCTTTGTAGGACCTTCCCAGGGAAGGGGGCTAACCTCCTTCACCTCCTTTGCACAGCCTCCCCGAGAACCCTGTCCTCGTCCCCTTAGGGAGAGTGATGTTATCTAGATTGTACAAGAGGTACTCTGACAACCTGCCCTACTAGCTCCTCCCTCAATTCACTCAACTCCTACCCTAGTCCCTATAAATTCAGCCTCTTTCATGGGTCCCAAGGTTACTGATCCAAAAAAGTTCTCAGGGCAGGTAGAGGACATAAGGAAGTTCATTGAGTAGTGTGAGAACTACTTTGCCTTCCAAGCTTACACCTTCCCTTATGATTGGATCAAGACCAGGTTTGCCTCGACATATATGATGGGTATGGTAGCAACCTGGTAGTGAGCTAATGCTCACAGGTAGACCCAGCTGACCACTATTTGGGATGACTTCACCGAAGCAGTGAAGACTTATTTTGGGGCCTTTGCTACCAAGCCCTATGCTATAAGGGAGATCATCAATGCCAGACAAACCAAGGGCATTCTCTCCTACCTCACCCACATAGAGGCTCTGAATCAGGTCACTCAACGTGACCAGGAGACCTTCATGTTTTGGGTAGAGAGAGGGCTCAAGGGAGATCTCTACCTAGCAATGGCCGCCCAGACCACCCATGATATAACTGCTGCTGAATGGCTATTTCATGTGGTCCACATGGGCCTAGCAATGGAGGATGTATGTGCGGCTATCTAGGACTCCCAGAAGGGATATTTAACTAAGTAGCCCACTAGCTAGTCTGCTCCCTCCTCCTCTAAGCTGAAAAAGACCCAGGACAAGCGTCCCTCGGGGTCTTCTTCCTAGGACAATTGGAAGCTTTCTCACCTCACTGAGGAAGAGAAGGAGTGGGCTAAGAAGAATAAGGCCTATCTACACTGCTTGTCTAAACACTATAGTGTTAAGGACTGCTACTCAACCTGGAAGTTCTTCATCTCTGCTGTCAAGATAGCTGCTACCTCTAACAAGTGTAAGGTAGATGATGATAGGAACTCCTCCTCCTCGAAGCAGCAAAAGATGTCTACAGCTAGAGTGGTTAACCTCCCAGATAACTAGAAGGATGGGGATGATATCCCTATGGTGTAAGTATCCTCTCCCTGTAGCATCCTATGCCACCTCTCCTATTTTCCTTTGTTTTCCCTTGTTTCCTTTAAGACCTAGTTAGTTTGAAGCATTGGAGTTGTGCACGAAATTTCCTTAAAGTCCATTGATTGAAATTTACTTTGTGCTTTCTTTACTAAGGAGCTAGTGTTCGGAGCCATTGTTCCATTCTTGGTAGGTGGGCCTACTAGCATTGAGGCTAATGTAATTGATGATACCCATGAGTGATGTGTTATGACCTAATATCCATATGACTGTTATGATACCCTCATGTATTATTTTCCTTCTGTTCTTCTAGAGGCATTGGCTAGAGGTTATGTTTTTCTTTTCTTTTGTAAAGTTCTACCTGAGGAGGATCCGTACCGGATCGAAATACACTGGCTGTATAGTAGACCACCACTCTTTACAAATTCCATCGAATTGTCCTATCTGCCTCCACCACCTTTCTAACTCCTACATTCAAAAACAAACTCCTTGAAGATAAGATGTATAGTGAGCTCCAGCTACAAGTTTCCCTAGAGAGATCAGGGAATATATTCCCTACCTCTATTATATCAACCATTCATTCCTACAAAGAAGGCCCTGCCTAGGGCAGGTGTATTACAGTTCCAGTCTCATTATGCTGAAAAACCTATTCCATTGAGGGTCCATAAGTACACATGATCACAGCTACAGCCAAGTTAACCAACAGAGCTACAGGGGTATACATCTCTGATCAGCTCCCTGTCCCTAAGAAGAAGTGGTCCCAGGTGGTCAACGTCTTCGCCTATGATGGTTCCCGTTGACAGGAGTGGTATTACACCCCTAAGCTCCAGATACAGGTCCTAAACCCTTACGAGCTTATTGACATTGACGTTAGCCCTATGCCTCTAGATGTGGATATATATATTCCTGTCAAGTAGTTCCAAGATCATAAACCATAGGTCGATTATGACTGGGCTATTCTCATGGGATTTCCCTCCTCCAAATGCAAGAACTATATAGTGATACCTTCAGTCCACATAGCCTTGGGATTTGAACTAATTAGGGATAACGACTTCTATACCAACATTGAAGCTGTCGGTGGCAGACTGCTCAGGTAAGTGGACACCCCAGTCAATGAAGGAGTTGTCGATTGTTGGTATACTACCATGACTAGAGCTCCAGTCAGTAACTTCACCGAGCTCTTCATGCAGTCTTCTATCTCCTTAACCTCTGAAGTTGATAAGTAGGAATAGATCTATCCTGCTGTCTTCTTTGAATGCTTAGCCTCCTCGCTCCCTCCCCATCAGGAATGGGACTGCAAAATTGATCTAAAGGAAGGAATAATTCCTGTCTAGGGCCCGCTTTACCATCTACCTAAGACTGAGCTCCAGGCCATACATGAGTACCTTAATCAGATAATCAAGGAGGAAAAGATAAGGCCCTCTAAGTCTCCCGCAGGTGCTCCTATCCTGTTTGTGAACAAGGCTGATGGTTCCCTCTACCTTTGTGTCGACTACCGGGGTCTGAATAAGATTGTTATTCAGAACCACTATCCTCTACCCCTTATGGGTAAACTTAGTAACCAAATTGGCAATACTCAATAGTTCACTAAGCTTGATGTCAAGAATGGCTATAACCTCATTCGCATTACTGAGGGTGATGAGTAGAAAACATCTTTTCGCACTCATTATGGCTAGTACAAGTATTTGGTGATGCCCTTTGGTCTTTGCAATGCCCCTGCTGTCTTCCAAGAAATGATGAACACGATTTTTTATGACCTTCTCAATCTGGGTGTCCTTATCTATCAGGATGAAATGCTGATCTACACCGCAACTAAGGAAGAACATGACTGCCTTGTACATAAAGTCCTCAAGTACCTTGACCACCACAAGTTGGCTCTCAAACTGGCCAAGTATGTCTAGGTGGTCCATGAGGTGGAATTCCTTGGGTTCATCATCTCTGATAAGGGTATTAGCATTTCCGAGGATAGGATTCAAGCTGTCTGAGATTGGCTGACTCCCACTATAGTTCACGACATCTGCTCCTTTTTGGGCCTAGCAAACTTTTATCAGGTCTTTATCCAAGGATTTTCAAAGATCGCCACGCCCCTAACAAACCTTTCTAAGTAAGACCAGCCCTTGACCTAGGGGTCTCAGCAGTAATCTGCCTTTAACACCCTCAAGGCCCTCTTCACCTCTGCACCCATCCTTGTCTATCATGATTCTCAAGTCCCCTTGTAAGCCAAAACCGATGCCAGTGACTTTGCCCTTGGGGGTGTGCTATTGCACCAGTTTCCTGATGGCTCTATCTGCCCATTGGTATTCCACTCTCACAAACTTGAACCAGTAGAGTGGAATTATGAGATCTACGACAAGGAAATGCTTGCAGTTTTTAACTACCTTTACATGCAATGGAGACATTGGTGTGAGGGAATGGCTCATCCAGTACTGGTAGTGATAGACCACAAGAACCTAGAGTACTTTACGACCACTTAGCTCCTCTCTAGGAGATAGGCCCAGTAGATGGGCACCATTGATTTCTAAATAGTGTATTGGCCAGGTAAGTCCAACAATGCAGCTGATGCCTTGAGCGGACATAGGGACCACATCTCTACGGAGGGGGCACAGGAGCTCAGTCTTCTTTTTCTCAAGGAAGGACAGTATATTGCTACGATTAAGAAGTCTTATACCTTACTCAGTCCTTCCTTTTATCAAGCCTTGAGAGAAGCTATTGCTACTGACCCTGAATGCCAACACATTCTGAGCTCACCACAGGAACCCTATAGTGTTCATGATAGCCTTCTAATATAGAATAGTTTGTGGTATGTCCCCCCTTCTCTCCGTACTGAGGTTCTCAAGTCCAGGCACGATCACCCCATAGCAGGCCACTTAGGCTGAGATAAAACCTTTGATCTTATCGATAGAGACTTCTACTGGCCATATCGATAGCAGGATATAGCTGAGTATATCTCTGCATATGACCAGTACCAATAGAATAAAGCTCACTAAAACAAGGCCTATGAGCAGCTGCTTGAGTTGGAGATAGCCTACAGGCTGTGGGAATCGATCTCCATGGACTTTATGATAGACCTCCCTCCTTCTGACAGCTTTACCTAAGTGTGGGTGATCATTGATTGGTTTTCTAAGATGGTTTACTTTATTTCTCTAGGCCCTAATTTTGACTCTAGGCACCTTGCCAATATCTTTTGTCCATGAGATTTAGAGACATCATAGCCTTCTGGCCAATATAGTCTCCAACTGTGATACTAAGTTCGAAGCTTTTTGGGGTCATGTCATGGCAAATCTCAGGGTTCGCTTGTCAAAGAGCACTGCTGCTTACCCCCAAACAGACAGACTAATGGAATACCTGAATCAGATCCTGGAAGCTTACCTTCATGCAAATGTCAACTTCAAGCAGTCAAATTGGGTTTTCTCTCTCACCTTAGTAGAGTTCATATACAATAATACCAAGTCATCCTCTATTAGGGTGTCCCCTTTCTTCTGCAATTTCAGATATCATCGTTTGCTTGATGTAGTTTAAACTGTCTCTGCCTATCAGGGAAGTGAGGCTTTAACTCAAGTATGGACTACCATCCGGCAATGTCTTTTCACGGTATAATAGAAGATGGTTACATGGTATGACAAGTCTCACCAAGCCTTCCCAGCTCTCAAGCCTAGAGATCGCATCCACCTTAAGCCAGATGATATCACCCCCTTACAACCCTCCTCTAGGCTAGACACTAAGTTTGCAGGCCCCTTCAAGGTAATCAAACCCATAGGACCTTAGGCCTACAAATTGAAGCTTCCCTTCTCCTGGAAGATCTACCCTGTCTCTACATCTCCAAGCTAGAACCTTATTATGTCTCTGGCCACTTTCCAGTTCACCCTCCTCCTGCCCCTAAGATTAAGGATTGTGAGAACTATTTCTTTGTTTCTGAAATCGTCCAAGTTCGGAACAACCAGAACATTAAGCAGGTGGAATACTTGGTATTGTAGCAAGGATATTCTCATGATGAGGGGAGTTGGGAACCCTTGGAGTCCCTGCTAGTTAATGGCGAACCTATCGATGCCCTTTTAACCTTTTAACAGGCCTATCTAGAGGTAGAGCGCTAAGCTACTAAGTTAGAGGAG
Source organism: Phymatotrichopsis omnivora (assembly GCA_016880775.1). Lineage (NCBI taxonomy): Eukaryota > Fungi > Ascomycota > Pezizomycetes > Pezizales > Rhizinaceae > Phymatotrichopsis > Phymatotrichopsis omnivora. Next base: position 3,206 of record JABYPW010000575.1, on the reverse strand, counting down.
GCTCTAGCACATAAGTGGAGAAGGAGGAATTGAGGTATGTATAGTTACTCTTTCCTCTACAGTTAGTTTCCCTTTAATGTAGTAGGGCAACACTATTGTATCCTAGCATGGTCCTGAGTCCCCTTTAAGCTCTATGGAGTTAGGATGATCTCCCTCTACAGGCTGTAGGAAACTGTCCTTTTATCCCAGTTGCTCTCAGGGAGAGAAGGAGAATTGATATAAAGCTAACTCCTATACGCATAGGGACCATGCACCTTAGAAGGGGCATAGTGTTATGAATACCGGTAGTGGTCAGTGTCAAGGTACCTGGATGATGCACTATGATGGAGGTTATACTTAGATTGTCAACATGTGAGTATGCTGTCTCTACCCTTCACCATTGTGTTAAGCACTCTGGAGATGATCCTCTGTCATATAACTTCGTAGCATAGTGTAGTATGGTGTGGCTTTGCCATTAGCCCTGACTAGGTATGGGAAGTCAGCCCTACTATGACCATGTAATTAGCTATCAGCATGATATAACATTGGCATAGTCAGATATGAGGTCATGATCGGGCAATCAGACTCATATTGTGAGAGACTATTACAAATCAGGAATGAGGCCTGAGAGAGTAATAGGCAATCATAGTCAAATCCAGTACTAATCACATCCTGTCCTTTCCAGACTCTTATATAGGTTTTGGTGATTAGGAATCAGCAGATGGTCTAGAATGGGAAGGGTTTCTTTGTATTTCTATTTTCTTTGTCATCTCTTTGTCAGCTTAGGTAAAGAAATGAGATTTAAGTACACGGTTGTTCTTGTCTTTATATTTTCCTTTCTTCCTTCTTTAGTACTTACCTACTTATCTTCTCCACAATCACCATTGTAAAAGCCTTTGAGTTATCTTCAAGCCTTAAAGAATATATTCGTCTTTTTCATCTTCTACACTTGAAATCTACCCGATTGTTGTAGGATATATGTCTTCCAGTTGAGCTTTCATTTAGCTGAGAGAGATATCTGAGTTCACTCAGTAATATTTGCGAAGTGTACCTGAGGTATCTTCACTGAGTTATATATGATCCATATAGGGTGATCCGTCACAATAAGGGACATAAACTAGTAATACCTGGCAAGTTATCTAGTAAGGCAGAAGATATTATAAGGCTTCAACTATAGTTAGAAACCTAGTTTGCCCTCTAGAGTTTCTTCTGCTAAGCCTTAGAAGAAAGTTCTCTTATTAGCCTACTATACTTATAGGTATAGGCTTGTAGTTCTAGAGGGAGTAGAGGAGGTATACTGACTAACTTTGGAGGGGTTATGGGGGAATAGAGTTTAGGTTTAGTCTTATCTTATAAGCTATGTAGGCTCTACCTAGTCAGATTATGAGGTATGTTATTGGACTTGCCACTATTCAGGTAGGGGAATTGTATATAGGGTAGCTAAGTTCTTATGAATAGTGTGATAGGTAGAGATGTTAGCTAGTATAGGGGTATAGGTAGGGGTAGTAGGCTATTATAGTGTAGACATTTTTACAACTACATAAGTGAGGCTAAGTCTTGTATATTATCACTATATCATGATTCTCACTAGGAGTTTTTAGGTAGTAACAGTACTAGAGAATACTATAGTAGTGATGTATAACCAGAACCTGTTAATTCTTATCTATATAAGGTGGGTCCCCTATAGAGAAAGCTCTATATAAGTGCCTATCTCTAGACAAAGAAGGTAACAGGCTCCTCCAGAATCTCAACAACCCTCCTACCTTAGGGTGAAGGTCCTCCTCATCAAAGCCCGCACATCAGGCTGGTCTCTCTTCTTTTGAGTTCTTATACCTTTCCGACCATGTAAAACAAATCTTAGCAAGACACTTCTCTCACGATAATACCTGAGATATATCGTCGTCCCCTCTCAACATTTGCCTGAAGGCCTGACTATATTAAGTGAGCAGGCGGAGTAGGCACCTATGGTCGACCCTGCTTTAAGCAACATTGCAGTATAGGATTATACTGCTTTACTATGTCGCTTAAGTGAGCCGACTGCCATTACTACGACACTCTTAGAGTTCCTAGGAGAGGTGTTCAGGCCTTCTGGAGTTTTGCACCCTACTAACTAAGGATGCAGCAGTGTCTGACCCCTCTTTCTCTCAGTCACATCAGGTAGCCTTTTTCTTTTTCTACGTTAAGCAACCAGACGATTCAAAAGGTAGTCCTGAGGAGGGTAATCAGCATTTTAACCTTGTGGTTTTTAGGTAACAGTATTTAGACACTGATCTCTATCAAGCCTGTTGTCATATCTGTCGGTGATGTTTATGGTCAGGGGAAGCTGAGGATTTCTTATGTTTAAAGGGTAATGCGAATAGTAGGAGTGGTGGATTTCCTTTGTTTTCAGCCATGTCGCTCATTTTATTTCCTCTTTTCATAGCTAGACTATTCGATTAAGTTCATAGACAAAGTTGCCCCACTATAGGAAGAATGTAGATAGCTTTTAGCTTAATGGGAAATAAGTTTCGATAAAGAAGGTAAGCCCATATGAACAAATATAACCACCTACCCAGATTCTCAGTGACAAGAGCATACAAGTTCAGAACAACCCAAGTGTACATCCCTAACTTCAAACTAAATGACAGAGAGCATAACATTTACCTCTGCAGAAACCAACAAAGCATTGAACATTTCCTCCTTGAATGCCCCTCCTCGCAAAGCCCCAGAAAAGACATCCCCAAAAACGCCAAGCTCGATGATATGCTCTACACAAACCTGGAGCTATGGGAAAAAGTGATTAAAAATGGACTTGGAAGGCTGCCCAGCAAAAATGGACCACCGGAACCCCCCAACATAATCATAGAGAAAAGAGAGAGCAGAAGGTAGGAGATGGAGGAGGTTTCTTTTTACTGTCTTTTACTTTACTTTTCATACTTAAGTTAAGCTAGGACTGGTGGAAATAGAGGGAGACTTGGAGACGGTTTTTTCTTTCTCTTTCCTTTTTCTTTTCAGCCATGTTACTCACTTGATTTCCTTTTCCAACAGTTAGTCCATCCTATTTATTTAGTGTAAAAGACACCCCGCTGGAGGAAAAGTGTATTTAGTTTGAATGGGAACAGAGTTTCAACAAAGAAGGTAAGGTATTCTTAGTTATTGTTTTACAGGATTTTATCATAAAAGAAGGATAAAAGGAGATGAAGGAGATAGGTAAAATATAGGAGGGGGGGGAGGGGGGGGGGGGGGGT